>JAOPUG010000001.1:31839167-31850789 GCA_027564375.1 Micropterix facetella | reverse complement strand
CCAGTCCTCGAATTTGGGTCTGTGTGGTGCGGGCGTGTTATTGCCAGAAGGTAAGGCCCCTGGGAAGTGGGTTGAAAGTAATTTTAGTTAGTTTTTACTGTAAATGTTACCATTTTGTCTCTCCTCCAATTCTAAGCGTAAAATCATTAAACAGCCTTAGAAAAAATAGGATTTTTTCATAATTCTAGTAAAAAAAAAAACAAAAATCTACTTCCAAGGACGTCTACATCAAGGATAGGTCTATCTATTTATATAATATTTTTATTGAAATTCTTTATATTCTAGACAAGAAAACCCAAAAAATTGTCACAATTTGAGTACAAAATGTATCAGGCCTATTAATGCATACCAACATCTGCTATGGTCATTAGGCCAGGTACAGCCTCATTGGGAGGGCGGTGTAACTAGTCAAAGCATTGTCTAATGATGTTGGATGGTCAATAGGCCAACTTAACACAGATTGCTAATTTGGACTGAAATTGATTTTGTGTCTCACTCTCCTGCATAATTGATGATCACTGTTGCAATTATATGGTTTTACTTAATTAATTATGTAGTTTATGTTTTTTTTATGGATTAGCATACATTTACATTAATCTTTTCAATTTTTATTAACCCTATTGCTAAGGGTTTAACATCATTATACATTATACGTTAACCGCCTTATTCATAAACATTCTATAACAGTAGTTTAACTAAATAACAGTTTGTCTTTTTCTAGCCATTTACATATTTCTTATGAGAGACATAAACAGAACATATTTTAGTTAAAATACTGTTAAAGAACGTTTATGAATAATGGAATAAAGATATTACCATGCCAAGCAGCCGTCGTTATAATGAACTCTGATTTATATCAAAGATTCGGCTTGGGCTGTAAAACACGGTATCATTATAAATCCAAATAAATCGCAAGCAATTGTTATTGGTGGCAAAAAAACATTGCCAGAAATAGATACTTCATCGTTACCACCAATTTGTGTAAATGGAAATATTGTCACATATACCGAAACTGTCAAGAACCTTGGAATAATAAAAGGTAAACATCTTTCTTGGCAGGATCAAGTAAACCAAGTAAGTCGTTGCGCGTATGATTGTGTCCACACTTTTAACGCCATTACTTGACTACGGTGATGTTTAATATATAGACGCCAATGAGTTTGTTTTGAATAAGCTGGAGCGTCTGCTAAATATCTGCCTGAGGTATGTCTTTAACTTGCGAAAGTTCGTTAGCTACTTTCATGAGCAACTTCACTGGCTTCCTATTCGCGATCGAAGAAATTTGTATACTCTACAACCCCCAATCACCCAACTTCGCCCCTCTATCTCGAGAAGAAATTCCACCTTTTGGTAGGCCACGGTCTTCCACTTCGATCAAGTAGGAATAACACAATTGCCTTTCCGATACATCACTCTTCTATTTACACATATTCTTTCACAATCCATTCAGCTCGTTTATGGAATCAGCTCCCACACTTTCAGGCATGCACCTTCGCTGTTCACTTTAAAAAAGTTGTTAAAGAAACATTTACCTTCACACAGCCACTAACCAAATACCCCACCTTATCCTCTCCTTTATCCTTCCCTGTGCAAAAAAGTAAAACATGGTATATAACACATCAGTCAATAGGTCTCCGGTCTAAGAAAAACAATTTTTTTTAGAAATTTGCCAATTTTTTTTGTAGAAATTTGACTTGTTAATAACATACTCTCCTTCAAGAGTGATACTTTCATTCCAACGCTCCTATAACTTTTCGATGCCTTTTTTGTAGAACGATGTGCATTTGCTATCAAAATAGGCCTAAGTTTTGTCAATCATTTCTTCATTTGAGCCAAATTTCTTTCCCCGGATCATCTTTTTGATGTCTGGAAAAAGCCAGTAGTCGCTGGGAGCCAGATCTCGCCAGATCAATTCGAAGCGTAATTCATTCAATTTAACCATCATTTTCATCGACTTGTGACACGGGGCATTGTCTTGGTGGAACAGCACTTTTATCTTTTGCATGTGAGGCCGTCTTTTCTTGATTTCTACACTCAATCGATCCAATAATGCCATGTAATATTCGCTATTGATAGTTTTACCTTTTTCAAGATGGTAGATGAATAAAATACCATGCGCATCCTCAGTTACGGATGCCGTAACCTTGACAGTTGACTTTTGAGATTTTGGTTGATTTGGACGACTTTCACCGGCTGCTGTCCACTCAGCTGATGATCTTTTTGATTCAGGTGGGTAGTAATGGATCCATGTTTCATCCATTGTCACATACCGATGCAAGAAATCCTTTTTATTTCGCTTGAACAGCTCTAAACTGCGCTCTGTTGTTTTTGGTCCGGTGTGAGCAAACGCAGTACCCACTTCGAAAGCAACCTACGCATTCTCAAATTTTCGTGTAAAATTGTAAACACACGACCTTCTGATATCTTTAACGTGTCAGCTATCTCACGCAATATCACATCAAATTTACGGTCTTTCAACATTATTATGTGGACTTTTTTTTTTACGTTTTCCGGAACTGCTGATTTTGGGCAACCAAGGGCCTCAACATCATCGGTGTTTGTAGAACCGCATTTAAATTTAGCATAACGAGTCAATAATACTTTATCTCCCCGGTGCAGAGTATCCATAACGCCTATCAGGCCTATTTTCCCCATCAAAAAACAATGTGTAATCAACACACGAAATTATTTTTTATTCATTGTTTGAAAAATGACAAGACTGGGGTCAATAAAACCACTGTAGCCTATAAACTAATTGCCAGAATGTCATGAAATTTCGATACGTATCGTTTGAAGGCTGGTACTATCCAGAAATCATATGGGTCTGTCAACAGTATTGCCATATATGTGTCAGACTACTCAGACTGGAGGCTTATTGAGTGATGCTTTACTTTAACATTAACTTATTGGCATATATTTGTATTAGTTTAGTTTAAATATAACTTTATTACTTCTATTTGCAGTGTAAAATGATAATCAAATGGTTGACTGTAAGATATCGCTACAGTGATTAGTCCATTTGTGCATATTATTTTTATTTTTAAAACCTGTGTAATGTTCCATATTCAATATTATTCTATCTATCTACATTTACAATTTGATTTGATTTAAATGGAGGGTAACATGTATAGATAAAAATAAATAAATCTAACATGTTGCCCTGCTTCTAGCCGGTGTAGAGAAGTCAGCTGCCACTTCCAAATATTGGTTTTAGTGGGATTATTCAAGCCGTTATTAACTGCAATAATATCACTATCTCTTTTTACCTGTTTTTAGATTTGGAGTTGGTGACAAAAGAGCGGCTGCACTGTACAGCATGCGACCACCACTTGGGAGCGACACCCAAGAACACTGGGCGCACTCATTTCGTGCATCCCATGCTGCGTACCCTCATATGCAAGCGTTGTTTCGGATTCTACAATTCTGGAGAGTTTGACACCGGAGAGGATGGCTCCGAACTCTACTGTCGCTGGTGTGGACAAGGCGGTGAAGTTTTGTGCTGCTCTTCTTGCCCGGTCGTATTTTGTGCCGTTAGTAAATTATATTTATTTAAACACTCATAAGATCTAGTTGTTACATCAGAAAACAAGATGAAGTTACATCTGAAAACAGAGAAAACATATTGGAATGGTACCTGAGAAGTGGAAAAAAGAATGTAGCGATGACCTATTAGGTCCTTACCGAGTGGCGGACGGTGAGTGGTAGCAACAAAATAAACTTACATTTTTACCTCCTTCCGTGGGTAACCCCCTTATACTGAATAAGCACTATAACTTGCATTATAAGCTATAAAGGTCCATCACAGCCTGTGAAAGTGCCATTTTTGTTTTATTTTTATACTTTAATGTAAAGAAATATCTATTTTGAAAGTAAGCTGGTAGTATAGTAAAGTAAATACAAACTGAGCTGCCATGGAATTCACCGACCGGAGTCAGGCCCATCATTTTACTATTGTTACACTTCTGGGGAGTGAGCGGTGGACTCCGCAATAACGACCGGCGGTGGTAGGTTTAAGACAGCTGTCTTGCTGCATGTGAGCGTATACCTTACCACCCATCCACACCCCCCTTCGAAGTCATAGAATTTAAGATACGAATATCGCGGTTTTAGGTTTTAGGTATTTTTTCTAGGAAGGAGTTAATTATTTTCCTGTAGAGACTAAGATCCTTAAAAAGGTAAAACATCGATTTGGATAGGAGGCCGCTAGTGCCAACGTCCACCGCGTGAAAGTGAACAGTGAAGCCTTTCCGGGTGATGGCATTTGCAAGATCATGGTATTAATTTAATTCGTACTTGTGGTCTTTTGGGATATTTGATTATCATGGAACAGTTAATTATACAATAATGGCCATCTTCTGAGATAGGTAGTAAAGTGTTATATCTAGATGGAGGGCTTTGCATCCGTGTTTTTTAGGGAATTGATACTGTTTAGAGACCGATTATTAAGAAAAGTTTTGTAGTGGGTATATATACTGCACCGCAGGACTGTAAAAACTTGAATGTCATGCACGAAACCATTTAATTCGAAAATACTAGTACAACAAAAATTTGCATACTACAGAATACATCCTATGTTTTTCATTTTAAAATTTATATATATTTTATTTTTTGCATATGTTGTGTATTTTATTTAAAAAATAATCAAAATAAACATCGATCAGTTGCACAACTGCGGTCTTTATAGAAATTTGAAAACATGCATTGAGAGCACACATTGTTGCTCACTGACTGCTTTGCAAGAGCGGCTAGAAACCCTATTTTTAATCTGATATGGGCGTAAGCATCTTAAATGCGGTTTACGACCAAGCATCCAAGAAATAGTGATTCTATTGGCTTGCTATCTGGGCCGATATATGGACAAATATTCTTTGTATCCCAGCCAATTCCTTTGCGGGCGTGCGGGCGGTTGGCTTCTTAGTTATTTTGAAATGAGCCGTAGGTAGTGGTTTGTGGTATAGAACATGTAGGTGGCATTCTCAATTTTTGAAAACTTCACAACGTTGTCCGACACATAAACAATAATTATGAATTTATGAAGGCTAACCTTGTGTTGTCTTATTTATGGAATATTTTAGAGAGGTATTGCCCTTTTGCCCCTAAAGACGAGCGGCCACTGTCTTTTTTATTTTTATTTTGTTGTATGTGGCTGTTTCAAGGTTTATTGAGCTTTGTATCACTACGACCATTTGTGGTCTATTGTGATCGCCATCTATATAGTTCCACGTTAAGCTTCACGTCGTTTAAGTAAGCTTTTGGCCCTAGATTGTTTTACCTCTTCAGTTTGGAGGTAGTAACCACCCAGGTGGGTGTTTCATTTGCGCATCAGTGGGCCAAAATCGCACACGAGATGCAGGAGAGTTCATCTGCCGTTTGGCAGTATATGCACACTCTAGTGCCCCAGAGCGGTGTTCAGCCCATAATGCCCTGTGAGCGCACTCACTAGCATGTGTAAATTGTTTCAATTTAGTGCTAAGGCCCCATGGACAGTCTTACAGTCGTAAGCCTTGAACATCCTTTCTATTTTATTTGTTCACAGGTTTGCATTAAGAGAAACTGCGGTGCGAGCACATTGAAGAAAATAGAATCAGCCGATGATTGGCAATGTTTTAAATGCGATCCAGAGGCTCTATGGCTAACGAGGTCTATTTGCTGGGCCGTGCGTCGATTCTGCAACATCCGAAATGCGTGAGTTGAAACTGTAGACCTAAAAAAAACATCATTTCATTCATTCACATTTCGGGTCGGCACCATGTAAATGCGAAAAACATCTCTCGTAGTGTCACTATTGCAGAAATATTACGAATTATAACTTTAAATTATATACGGATGGGTAAATAAAGGTCTAAAGTATATTCAGATAAACGTCTCATTTTTTTAAACTCCTAAATGTTATGAAGATGAATTACGCGGTGAAGATCGTGAAAAAGTTCAAAAATGCTTTTTATGCTGGGATCATTTTTTCAATCATTTAAAATATTTGTCACCAAGCGTAACTATTTAATTTCAGTCAGTAGGTTGAAAATTTTTGTAAAAAAATTGAAAACCTTTTAGAGTACTGTTTTTTTACTAAAATGCAGCAAAATGTTTGTTTTTTTTTTCGATTAATTTTTTGGTGCTGAAATTCGCCGAAAACTAGAATTATTTTCAATCCCTATAACAGTAAGTACAAACGGAGCTGTCATGGAATTCACCGACCAGAGTCGGGCCCATCATAATTCTATTGTTAAACTTTTGGGGGATGAGCGGCGGACTCCGGACTAACGACCGGCTGTGGTAGGTTTAGGACAGCTGTGTTGCCACATGTAAGTGCTCACCTTACCACCCATTCACTACACCTTCGAAACCATAGTATTGGAGATGCGGAAATCGTGGTTTTAGATATTTTTTCTAGGAAGGAGTTAGTTATTTTCCTGGAGAGACCAAGATTTTAAATAGGTGAAATAGAAATTTGGCTGGGAGGCCACGAGCACCTACTTCCACCGCGTGAAGGTGAACAGTGAAGCCATTTCGAGTGACAGCATTTGCGAGATCATGGTATTTATTTAATTTGTATTCGTGGTCTTTTGGGATATTTGATTCCCATGGAACAGTTAATTTTACAATTAGAGGCCATCTTTCGAGATAGGGAGTAAAGAGTTATATCTGGACGGAGAGCTGTGCATCCGAGACTTTCTGGGGAATGATACTGTTTAGAGACTGAATCAACCTCCAGAATTCAATCTGAAGCCTTCTCTATTATTGAAAAAGGTTTTTTAGTGGAATGTTTTTAGCCTCTAGACTCTAGAGCCACTAACTTTAACTTATTGAAGTAAATTGACATAAGAAATATGTTATTTTAAAAACAAGTTTGAATGAATATTTTTCCACGCATTACTCATAAGATTATACAGTACCATGTGAATTAATTGGAACATAGAGTATTTTTTTTCTAAAAGTGCTTTATTGGACATACACATACAAAAAACAGTACTGATAGCATACATTGTTGATTTGAATGTGTCCTCTTGCATTGGATAATACCTTTCACTCTTGTAGGCATAGCATTTACTAGGTTTTGTCAGCTTTCTTTTAGTTCATCATCGTGAAACCAGACTCGAATTACTACAGAGATCATTTTTAATTTCATTGTACAATCCATCTTGGAGCGCCGTTTTTAGCAAATGGCCTGGAGGTTTTCGATCGGGTTGAGGTCAGGGGTGTCTCCAGGCCTTTCCAGCACAGTAATTTGGTTCTGTTTGAAAAACTGTCGGACTTTTAGTGATGAATGGCATGGGGTTAGATCATGTTGAATAATGCCATCATTATTCCGGAGCAGCTCCTGTATCATATGGTTTAAAAATATGTTAATATATTGGTATGATCTCACCATCCCAGTGACTGGCACGAGTGATACAGTGCCATGATAGGAAAAGCAACCCCAAGACATCGTCATAGGGTGATTTACTCTGTTCTAAGTGAGCAGGAGAAATGGGATCGCTAGTTGCCCGCTGCACCAACTGTACATGCTGTCCTTGGACAACAAAGTGTGTTTCATCAGAGAAGAGAACTTTACGCCAGTCTTCAGTGGCTCAGCGCTGGTATTTCTTGGCCCAACCTAAGCGCTTGTGACAGTGGTCTGAAGCTGCTTCTTAATTGGCTTTTTTGCTATTGTAGAAGATTCAAGAAGCCGATGTTGTCAATATTGATTTCAGATTGATGAAGTCCCCTGTTTAAGTAACTACACTGAGACGTAGATTTATTTTGCTCTTACGAATCAGAAGTTGATAATTTTCGACAGTATTTTCCTTCTTTGACCACATTTTCCCTTATGTTTGATATCCACCGCCCCCGTCGTTTGTTTCTGCTAGACAGTACTGCTGATGGGTGCTAGTCCAGTTCTCCAACATTCTCCGCAATCTTCCGATACGTCATGGAAAAGTGTTAGTGCGATTATCCGTTCCCGCTTACTTAGAGTAATATCCATCTTTAAAAATTCACTCAAATTACGCAGTCTAAACAAAATAAAACAATCTTGATGAAATAACAATAGATTTTTAACAGAAACCACACGGACATAACCTATAATATATCCATTTGACACTACATGTGGTGTCATAACTGAGAGCTTAAAAAAATATTATCAAAATTAAATATATCTCAGTTAATTGCCAGAAATAAAACGAAAACTTTAAAAAGTGTTGCTTGTTCCAATTAATTCACACGGTACTGTAGAAAGTTACTAAATATAACTGTAATCACATGAAACCTTTATCTATCTATTCGTATTTTATTTATAGTTGAAACATTCATAATTATACCTCTTATGTTGATTATTCAATTTATTGTTTTGACGCTTTCGCTTGAATCCCTCCTTTCGACCAATGTTGGCTTTACTCCCCGTAATAAATCTCTTCCTTGCTAATAAAAAAAAGCTCTAACCAATAACTAAAACGAGATAACATGTTGAAAGCAGCAGTTTTAATAAAGGCCGACCGATCGAGACTTAAGAATTACGAAAAAAGACAATCATAAGAAAGATTATAAGCCACTGGATAAAATACTATCACATCCTAGCCAGAAAGCCACAGCATATACCTACTTACGGCCACATGGAGATATTTAGCAGGCAGATGAAAATTAGGAAGACTGATACACATGAGAAGATTGTCTTAATCATACATGGGATACTTCAACATAAAGAAACAGGAATTTGCAGTCAAAAGTAGAATGGGGAAAGCAGTGCAGGAATGATATAAAATGGATGACCCGGATATGGAAACTAGTGAAGACGAATAGACAAGTGGATCAACGATAGAAAAAATATCAAACAAAAGACAAAACGAAATGATTCACAATATACTAAAGATTATAAACGAAAGAAATGAGAATGATAGACATAAAAACATTAAATATTATATACTGCCATCACAATCCCAGATCCTCACTCTCCTCCTTTCCCATATCGGCTCTATGTCACTAGTATTCTGGTCTGTTGATTCATCTTTCCCTGGCATCCAGGTGCCCGTCAACTTTAAAAAGGTGCCCCCTGGTGTGTTCGATTTATCATCTCAGCAGTCTCCTGGCTGGGGTGGAACAATTCATTAATTCAATTTCTTTAATTAATTCCTTATTACTATAGTGATTTATCAATTCCAGGTTCGTTTCAGAGATAAAAGATCCTCAAAATCTCGAAGCGTTCACAAAAACTCTAGCCACCGACAATTCTCAGTGCTGTCAGCGAAAGCGTAATTCGATCAACAGCATTTCGGGGAAGAGAAAAAGCGACCGAATTGATAAACTAGAAGAACCGGAGCCCAAACAGATCAAGAATAATGGCGAAGTGAAAAAGGCGGACCTCATTCCCATGGTGAAGCTCGGCAGGACGCCCAGT
Organism: Micropterix facetella; assembly: GCA_027564375.1. Taxonomy (NCBI): domain Eukaryota; kingdom Metazoa; phylum Arthropoda; class Insecta; order Lepidoptera; family Micropterigidae; genus Micropterix; species Micropterix facetella. The sequence continues at coordinate 31,841,419 of JAOPUG010000001.1, read as the reverse complement.
GCTGTCAGTCCCAGTACTCCCAATTGGGGAGGAGTAATCAATGTTGATGAGTCAATGTCCAAGCTGAACAACACCAAGGCCAAACAGGTAATTATACTATTGACTTTACACAAATCTCCAGCACATCGACAACTAATGCCAGGTTGTCTAATATCAGAACCTTCGTTTCTGGCTTTGATGGTACATCCAGTCAAAATTTTATTATTATTAAAAAAAATCAGCCTATTTTATAATTGATTTATTAATTTGGTACTTAACACAAATACACAACCCCAAACGTTAAAAATTCTTACATTCCATTTTCATGGCGTGGAGTCGATGGAAAATGACTACATTTCCTTAACCCATTGTTACACGCACATCCTCAAAGTCATAGCAGTGATCGCACGCGTATCTTTCTTGCAATATTTGGATTTATGAAAGGGCTTTCATCATTTTGTATTAACAAAGCAGTTTTCCAGCTAAGCGGCATGTTCAATATTATTAATAATTATTATCCCATATAATATTCTTTCGGCTCCTGAAACTATTTTTACATACATGAATCGAGACAAAAGTTATACCAGGAGGATTGGTTTTTCACAAGGATTGGTCCCGTTTATAATTCATTAGTGTGTTTATTCATAATTAATCAATTTAAGGTACTTTTTGGCCCGTCCGTAGTATTATGTAGGACGGGTCATATAATCTGATGCATAATATAGTCTGATGCATTCGTACGCTTGTTTGTTTGTCCATATGTCTGAAGACTTCCAGTGGTCCGATCTTAACCATTTGGTATGCAGCCCCCCTGAGTACACTAAGCACCACCAGCGGCAGCAAATTCTTTCAGAGTCCCGCAGGTGCTGCTGCAGATGCATCCTAGTTTACTTGGCCTGGAGGAGGATCTGACCAATAGGCAGAGCAAGCATAGCGTATATGGGTATTTTTGGAGTCGTGGTGACGAGAGAAACTTTTTGGAAGAGGTTTTAAACCATTTTGTATTAGTAAGGGTTACGATAAGAAAGGGTTGGATAAGTAATCACAGGACGGGCCAAAGTTGCCGATGTATGTCGCTACTTTTCCTATTATTGGTATTTTTTGACGGAAAGTCCTGTTGTACTAGTCTTATATGGGAAGAGAAAGGAGAAGGAAAGTAAAAAAAGATAGTTTCTTATTTTATTGCGATGACATTGTGGTGCGACAATGTGTGTCTTTCTTACCTGTGTGAGGTGAATTGTACGCAATGAAGAAGCAGTAACTATAGTAACGTTGCTGACTTTGTAATTTTTATTATTTGATGTCGATTTTATTTTTGTTAATTTTGATTATTTTATTTTAAATTCGACATTGGCCGACAATTACAATTGCATATTTACTAATCAATAAGGTGTGTCCTGAAAAACAGGATTAAAAGATTTTTAGTCTTCGTCTATTTTCAGTTTCAATTTGTATTATTGTGTTTTTTCTTCTCTCTATTTTTGATTAACTGCTGCAAATAAATAATTTAATTATTATTATTGGATTACTGGCATATAATCTGGAAGAAGAATTAGCGAACAGAATTGACACCAATGGCAGTATATCCTCGTCATTCTACCCCATGCCTTTGATTATATAACACTATTAGATAGCTCAATCGTATACAAGAAAATGGCAAGCAATTTTCGATTCGTTCGGGGCGTCCTGCGCAAATACTAGCGATTTATTTGGAGATATATAATAATATTGATAATGAATGGTTATTTAACTACAGATAACAATAACGATAAATAATTAGAGCCATCTATGGTATAGTTGTAATAGCATTGATTTAAATAAAGTCAAATAGCATATTCATAATACTTCTAGTTGTCCGATGTGAAGATGGCTACTTGGTAAATGTCAATAGTCTGAGAGCCTACAACCGTTGATATTATATATTCAAAGCTACAACCAGAATTTGAGCGCATTTTCAAAAACGTAAAAAAAGTCAACGTCGGTCATCCATTATAAATAAAGTTAACGAATTTACCGCGTAAAATTTTTCAGTACCGGACGTTTCGGCGATGTTGCAAGCGCCGTTGTCTAGGGTAGACTAAAGTAGTCAGTCATCATCCGTTGTTCTGCAGGTAGGTGACAAACTGCTGCTGCTACTGCGTAGATTATAACGGTGGTGGGATGGCGGGTTCGGCACGCGTAAATTTCGAAAATCCAACGTGCACACAACAATCACTGTATCTTGTTTTACGTCCTTGCGTTCGGTGATGGGCATTGAGAACATTTTAAGAAGC
>JAOPUG010000001.1:31818754-31831391 GCA_027564375.1 Micropterix facetella | reverse complement strand
ATTACTAATAACCCTTTCAAAAAATAGACAAAATTAAGTAATTAAATCATTCCATCCTAGAAATGTAAATTCGATCGAGTCCCGCAGGTCCTGCTGCAGGTGCATCCTGGTTTACTTGGCCTGGAGGAGGATCTGACCCATATGTAGAGCAAGCATAACGTATATGGGTATTTTTGGAATCATGCTGACGAGAGAAACTTATTGGAGTAGGTTTTAAGCTGTTTTGGATAAGTCAGGGATTACCAATCACTGGACAGGCCAAAGTTGCCAATGTATCTTTTCTTTTCCTGTTATTTTTAATGATTTTAAGTATATATGCAAGTAAAATGTGGCAAAATGTCAGTTGCGGCCTTTTTTTCTTTTCTTTCGACAATATAAGGAAGACCTGTGTTAAATGATATCTGTTTTTTATAGGGTCTGGATCTGCAAGCTTTGAATGCAATGACCCGAATACCTGGACCGTCAAGCTCTGATGCTGTCGTTTGCACACCAGATCTTCCAATGCCAATGGAGGTAAGCATTTCATTTTGCAATTTACACTGTTTTTTCAGTTCAGTTTTAAGTGATATTGGAACAAGAAAACTTCTTGTTCAAGCGTCGTGTTCGATGCCAGATCTAGGCAATTATAACTACGATTTTAACCTCTCTGGGCTAGCAGGCTGTACTGAGGCTGTTTAAATTGCTCCATTCCATATCCAGTCTAGAACCGAGAATCCTGCTATACTCAATATCACTCTTCTAGTCGATATTAAGAAGCCAGCTTTCACTTCTTAAGATGGGTTTTACTGCCACGGGGAGCTCTTCCCCACACTTAGCCTTTGGCTTCCCGAGGAGTGCCAACTTATTAGCCACCTGGCGTTCGGAGTAAGAGCATTATTCGAAATTGGCCTCAATTCTGCCTGTCGCTCATTTTTTAATCGATACACGGACCAAACAAGCCTCAGAATAAGTAATATTAATCCTTTATTTATGGCAAATGATTTTCAAAAAATTATGAAAAAAATATTTTTTAAAGCTGTTTTACAAAGTTTTTGGATAGACCTAAGTAAAACCTTCTTAGCACAATCCAGTATGTCAAAATTAGGGTTTTTTTTTTAATTTTTTTATAGTTCTCTAGGGGCCATATATATTTTTTATATTTGAAATGCAAGATAACCTCACAAAAAATGTGTGCCGAAACATCGGATGCTATGCATATTTCACGCGGTAAATGCATTTCATCTTACGAGTCGGTCAATAGGTCTGTGACATTTTGAATTTCCCACATTGCAACTTGAACGGCATCACTGCTCCTGTCAACTGTCATATTGACTATTGTGAAATTTTGAGCAAGCTGCATCATTTAGTATGTGTTTGACAGTCATTGAAAGCTGACAACTGTGTGATTTTTTGCGTTTTCAGTCTTATTTACTGAGATTTAATTTAAAAACATTTATTCAGACAAACCTATAAATGTCCCTGAGCAAATGAAAATCATTATTATATTATATTAACCATTATTCACCAAAGGTCAATAGCAGGACGCGCTGAAGGTGCCTTCACCGCGTCATCCTGTGATTGTTTTCTGTTGATTAGTCCATGGTCTGTGGTATCCAAAACAACAATCAACATCCACACAACCAGACAGAGGCTCTCTTTTTATACAATGTGCGACAATAAAGTAATGAGACTGATTTTGTTGAGCGAAAAGTGACAACACTGCAGCCTTCATAGACACTCCACTTTTGACCTTGATCTTCCCACCACTAAAAGTCCAGGCAGCACATCCGTGCAACCTCGTAGTCTCGAGTAGTGGTGTAATAAGTTATTTGTCTTAAACTCAATGAGAATGCGAGGACAAGTTACGATAAGCTTCAGAAGGCGGTTGTAAATGAGGTTATGTTTGAGAACTTGAGCAAGAGCTCAAGTTTTTCATTGGCATAAAATGTTTTGTGAAAGCAGAGCGAATGTCAAAGACGAAGATGCAGTGAGCGACCATCAACCTAGTGGACAGGCGTCTACACGGCCAGGATGCATGAAAATTGTACGATTCGATCTAAGATTATCTGTGAAAATGGTTGCAAACAAAGTCAACTGGGTATGCGAAAAATTTGTGTGAAAATAGTCCTGAGAAATCTCACAGCATCAGCGAGATACGTAGAAAAATGTGGCACCTTATCAGTTGTTGGAACAAGTAAGAGTACAAATCAAGCTAGAGTTATCGAACTTTGCTATGACTAATATTCCCAAGAGTCAAAGTGGCGGTCAAGGGATACCATTTTCAAACAAGAGAATATGTCCAAAATGCTGTGACAAGAGTCTTAGATAACATTCTAGAAGAAGTGTTCCATAAATGTTATCAGCAGGTAAGGTGGACGCTCACATGTGGCAAGACAGCTGTCCTAAACCTACCACAGCCGGTCGTTAGTCCGGAGGCCACTGCTCACCCCCAGAAGTGTAAAAATAGTATTATGATGGGCCCGACCTTGGTCGGTGAATTCCATGGCAGCTTCGTTTGTACTTACATATTAAAAAGTATGTACATACTAGTATCAAAAATCGACTAGTATCAAATAAAAATCAAAAGTATCAAAAATCAACACTTCTCAAAAGTATATTTTAACCCTCAAACAGCTGACTGTTTACTCTGTCCTATTCTAGCAGACTGGTATACATTTATATATCCATATATATTGTAGAATATGAGTGAAACTGTGAACATGTTTGAACGCGTTTGGAGTCATACGACAACTGCACGCTTACCATCGTCCCTCTTCACGCATATTCGTTCATAATAGTGAGTGTTAGTTGTATTTTAGAGCTCAGAGAGCATACACGTATAATTTTTGAAGTGAAAAAATAATAACAAAAATGTCAAACTTGCGCGAAATGATGTGGAACCACCATTTCTTGAAGTTCGTCCAGTCGTGTCAGTAATTTTACCTGAGCCTGAGGCTGCGCTCGGTAATGTTAAACAACACAGGTATGTTTTTGACGTTTGTGTGTATGTAATGTGTTGTGCCGTGTTCTATTATTTTTTTTTTTTTACGTTTTTGTCTATTCATTTACAGTAATGAAGTATTATTGCCTTGTGGCAGTAGGTCTATTCGGTATAACCGGTATGGCAAGATCGATTGAACCAGATTGACCGGTGCAGAAATAGACAAACTTCTAGCAAGCGAGAGCGAGGGTGGCAGCGATTGTAATGATGACATTGAAGATATCGATTAGGTTCCGAATGAAGCAGCGTCGGACGAAGAATTGGTGGACGACGTAGTTGAGCTTCATGAAAGCGACGATGACGATGAGGTGGATAATGGAGAGAATGCTGAAGCAGAGATGACTGAGCAGGTTACAGCGGAACCTGATTGGAATGCTACCATAAAACGGAATGGCTGTGGCCAGGCATGACTTATACTTCGAAGGATGGCTCGACATGGGCTAAAAATCCGCTGCCTATTATCCGAACAAGATTGCACAACATTCTGCGAGAAAATGGTGGCCCAACCAATAGAAATTCATCGTGATACAATGCGCCTTATTTTTACTGTTGTCACGAAAACTATAATCCTGCAGCATACGAACAGAATGGGGCATGCACTGGAAGCGATTTGGAGCACCAAGAATCCAAATAAACCAACTCGGAAGCGGGTAGACATTGATGATGTTGAGTTTGATGCATTCTTGGCCTTGTTGATAACGGCTGGCGTCTACAAATCGACCGATCAAATAATAGAAGAGCTTTGGGCACTAGAAGCAGCATCGATTTATCGTGCATCGATGAGCCGGGATCGGTTCAAAGCAATTTTGCGGTCTATTCGATTCGATGATGCGAATACACGAGCTGAACGACAAGCGACAGATAAAGGTGCTCCCATTTCCGAATTGATGATGTTGCTCAATGCATCCTTGAAAGCCAACTTAAAGCCCGCACTCTTGCATTACAATAGACGAGCAATTGTTTCCATTTAGAAGCCGCTTTTCTTTCAAACAGTACATCCCCTCGAAGCCTGCAAAATATAGAATAAAGTTTGGTGGGCTGCCGATGCTGCCACTCATTATCCACTAAGAGGCAATAAATGCATTGGACACGTGACAGAAAAGTGGGCAAATCTGTATTCGCTTTTCGCCAAGAAGTCACATTGGTCGGTTACTGCCCAAAGCCAAAAAAAAATGTATATATTTTGTCCTCGATGCATTCCAACAACGCAATTGATGCAGAAACTGGCAAACCAGAAATAATAATGGAGTATAATCGTGCGAAAGCTGGCGTGGACACCATTGATCAAATGCTTAGCAATTATACGTGCAAGTGGAAAACGCGTCGGCCATTAGCTATGTTTGTCAACATGGTGGATTTGTCGGCATTGGTTGCATATGTGCTGTATTCTGAAACGCATAAGACCGGCAATTCTCGTTGCAGCTTCTTTATTGCATTGGCGAACGATATGGCCACTCCGAACATCAGACGTCGAGCACAGATTAGCCACATCAATTGTTGGCCTCATGTTCGCAATACGATACTGGACATGCTGGGCATCAGGACCCTTCCATCGAATCAGCCATCGCCACAATTGCAAGCAAATCCAGGAACAGCGGGCATCAAAGGAAAGTGCGTGTTCTGCGCAATGGATAAAAGACAACGTATCACAATAAAACATCTCAAGATTTTAGCTCAAAATCAAATGGTAGAAAGAGACCATCGAGAGATAATTGAAAGAGAAGAAAATAAAATTGAAGTTTTATTTAGAATTCAATTAGAAAGAAATTATCAATAGGCATCATTAGAAAAATATTAGAAGAATTTATTGGCATTCTGGGCACTTTGTAATCGAGACACAGTGCGTATCGCATACCTTCTTGCCGCAGAGAGAGCAACACTTTCGGGTGACGCCTTGTCTTTTTTCCATTGCGCAGAACACACACTTTCCTTTGATACCCGCTGTTCCTGGATTTGTCCCACACAGATAATAATAACAGAGCTAGGTGAATTAAAGTTAGTCACAGATACCATCTCAATTTTCGAATTATTTTGATGTTATTGATTTTGATATTATTTGCTTACTTTACACTTTGTTAAAAATTATACGATAGCCAAGTTATTTACTTATAGACAGGTTGTATTTGTTTTTGTAATACTTTATTTTTTTTTAAATAAATGAAAGACAATTCGTCATGTGAATGCAGAACTAGCCTAACTCCAAAATTCTCTTTTTTCTTTTTTTTACAGAAAATGTTGCCATGAAGTCTATATTTCAATGCAGAATCATTGTAACTCCTAAATCATAATAGAAATACCTTGTATTCATTATAGTGCAGTATAATCCTATCTGGAGAGTACATTTTATTTTTAGGGCAGAAAAATCCTAACTACAAGAATGTGACTTAGGATAGTTCTGCATTTGCGCTTTAATTGAATGTTCAATATTAACGTTATTGTCTATGGGACATAGGATAGACGTCAAAGTCGTTGTTTTCAGGATCTGTTTGTGGTCGCTCGAATTTCCAGTTTCTTTTTAGAAAAAAGGTGTTTTAAATTGTGAAAACGGAATAAATCACCCGCGCACATCATTAAATAACTTTGTAGATAGATATGGAGGAGGATTCTAAGCAACAAGCTCTAGGTAAGTTGTGTTATTAACCTAACCTAAAAGTTAGTACTGTTTTACCGACATCTAATTAAATCCATGTTTTCCGCCTATAATACCATTGTATATTTATTTCAGTAAAGAGATGTGCGATGGAGGAACAGCAACCATTTGCTAGAGGAAGAATGTTAGTTGATATGGCACTCTCAAATGAATATGTTTCTACATCTTGTGAGACTACGGACATTCAAAATTCTACATCCAACATTGAAGAAAACACTTACTGTGCTCCCGCCCTATCACCGAACACTCTCCATGATCATCCTTATTATACTACTAAAGCCAATATCACCCCACTGGCTTCTACAGAGGAGGTGAAGGCTCTGCATTACTCTCTCTCCTGCCTCCACCCCCCAACGTCGCTGTCGGTAATTGAAAATTCTGCCGATACCATCGAAGAAATTATGACTGATTATGCTGCAGATTGCTCAACGGCCAATGTTAACATTGATCAACCACCTACTGTTGCAGTCAATATCACTCACCTGACTTCTAAAGCGGAGGTACCAAACCTGTATGACTCTGTCCCCCTCTTACAGTCTGACGAAGGAACATCGTCAGATGAAGAAAGTGATCCCTATGCAACAAGCGGGAGCTTAGATTTGGATTTCATTCCGAACGATGTAGAATCTTCAACTTCTTCAGATGACATTATTATTGAAGATCATGAAACATCACCAACGTCAACAGTAGGTAATGAAATTAAAAATACGAATACTCGGAAAAGAACAATAAACAGGCAGAATTGGCGAAGAAATAAGATAAAGAAATTGCATAACTCAGGTATGGCTTATGAAAATTGGAAATCTGAACATGTTGCAGCAAAAATTATGAAGCCACCTTGCTCAACGACATGCAGATTTAAATGTCAGATGAAATACAATCATCAGCAGCGAAAAAACATATTTGAAGAATTCTGGGAATTAGGCGATATTAATCGCCAAAGAGAATTTATTTTGCGAAATCTAACTGTGAAACCAACGGCACGTTCAAGAAAACGGAAAACTCCAGCTACTCAAACTGAAAATTCTGATGACGTTCCTAATGCGAAAACACCAAGCCGTAGGAAACTTTCGTATTTTTATAAATTTCCAGTACCAGATGGCCCAATGAATTATATCAAGGTTTGCCAAACATTTTTCTTGAACACATTGAATATCAGTCACCAAATGATAAAAACGGTGGTTCAAAAAACACATAAGTCTGGCTTGCTTTCAACAAAAGAGGATCAACGAGGTAAAGTCCAATGCAATTCTCGGTTGCCATATGGCTTCAAAAAATCCGTGCGGCAGCATATCAATTCATTTAATGTTATTGAAAGTCATTATTGTAGAAAGAATACCAATAAAAAGTATTTGCCATCAGATCTTAATATAAAAAAAATGCACGATTTATATAAAAGTTACTGCATAGAAAAACAGATCAATACCGTTGCATCTTATGCAATTTACCGAGAAGTGTTTAACAAGGAATTCAATTTGGGGTTTTTTATACCCAAAAAAGATCAATGTGACCTGTGCAATAAGTGGAATAATTCATCTGCAATTGAAAAAGAAGCCTTACATAGTGAAATGGAACTGCACAAGAAAGGTAAAGAATTATCAAGGGCCAGTAAAGAATGCGACAAGGAAAGGGCTAAAAATGACACGACATATTGCTTGGCAATCTACGATTTGCAAAAGGCCTTGCTATGCCCTAAAGCCGAAGTATCTCAGCTTTATTATAGGCGTAAGTTATCAACTTACAATTTAACCGTTTATGATGCTGGTAATAAACAGGGCTACTGCTACATGTGGCCGGAGTCGATGGCGTCCAGAGGTGCTTGTGAGATCGGCAGTTGTATTCTAAGTTTCATAAGTTATATGGTAGAGTGTGGCGTTAGAGAGTTCAGCTTCTACACCGACAACTGCGCAGGGCAAAATCGTAATAGGTTTATTTATTGCCTCTATAAGTACTGTGCTGCTAAATATGGTGTTAAAATTACACACGGCTTTTTAGAAAAAGGGCACACGCAGAATTAATGTGATTCGGTACATGGTATTATAGAAAAAGCATCTAAAAATAATTTTGCGAAACAATAAAAGAATCATAAAAAAGTAATAAAACACTTAAAGTAACTGAATCGGTCAAAATCACTGACAAAATGAATGACATGTTTTGTTATAAGTGTTAACCTATTTAAAATTACTAATAATTTATCATAGTAGCTTTCGCCAAACAAAATTTTGTGAATTTCGAAAATATTAGTTATCGGAATATAATTAATATACAAATGAATTATATTACAAGATATCTTTTTAATAGTAAATTAGGGCAAGGGGAAACCCAAGGGTTTGTCAAACTACAGCCCACGTGATTATTTTCTTGTATGTATGTATAATATATTAAGATATTCAGGGTAGTTTAAAATAACCACCTGAACTGAGCACGAAAACCACGAGAGATCCATTTTGCCACTCCTGTGATCACTCCCTCAATGAAGAGGAATTACTGTGTGGAAGGGGTTCAAATGTTACGTCAGAGATAAATCTCATGACGTCAAAAATAGTCTTCCATTTTAATTGTTCTGAGAGAAAAAGTTTTCCAAAACCTTTGTGTCGTTGATAGCGACCCGTTCTGTTACTTACAATAAACACGATCAAAGGGAAAAAATATTTAATGCAAATAATTTTGTGTCCATGAAACCCACATTTCCTTTAATTTAACACTTTTGAATACAACATTAGGCAAGGATTAACTCTTTGGTTTAATTGGTAAATCTGCTTTATTTTGCAAAGGCAAATCGTTGATAAGAATGAATCTTTCGTTACTTTGCATGTAATAAGCGCGAATCAAAGCTTACAACCGTAAGACTGCCTACGAGGCTTTAGTACTAAATAGAAACAATTTAAGCATGCTGGCGAGGGCGTTCATGGGGTATTGTGGTCTGAAGATTAGATTCTCAGGGCTGGATTATAATTCTCCTCCCTCCAGACCTAGCCCTGAGTGACAATTTTCTAGAGTTTGCGCATAAAAGAGGCGTCCGAGTGGGCCTCGGTGACTGCCTCGGTAGCAGAAGATGGCGCTCCTCGACTCGGGCGGCAGAGGGCTTAGGCTCTGCGCATTGGCAATAACTATCGATTACCAAAGGATTTTTCTAAATCGGACACAGTTTACTCGATTTATCCATTTCGAGTTTGTGCGCGCGTTGAGCTATAAGGGGATCATAGATGAAGCGATCATTTCGTGAGGTGCGCTCCGCACGACCAGCTGGCGAGCAAGCAATACGCCGATCGCTATTAGCGGCTCGCTTGCTCGCTGGCGGGCTGCGCGTATATAATTGCTTCATCGAGTATGTTCCCCTGATAGCTCAGCGCGTGCAAAAACACAACTGAATTAATTGTATTTTATTTATTAGAATAATAATGGACCTAAGATTGTATAGATCCCAAAATTGCACATTGGCCATATCTATAGTTTGCTAAAATATTGTTTAAATCGAAAGTAGTTAACGTGTATAGTAACAAAACTGAGCAGGATTTCAAGATTTGGACACTTAGGTGGCCGAAGTAATATGAAAATATCTTCCAACCTTCATGCACTTAATTTTATGCGAAAATTTTAGAAATATATGTTATTTTAAACAGAGAAGTTGAATCGGATACCGCTACCAATTACACCATCACAGCAAGCAAAAAAACAGATGAGCATAGAAGAATTCACGAAAAAAAATCAAATGTGGGACGTAACACATCCAAAAGCAAAAAAAATGGACGATTTGATTGGAGAAATGATTGCTTTGCAGAATCTTTCGTTTAGTTTTGTGGAGGGCGTTGGTTTTCGTCGAGTTATGCAAACTGCTTTGCCAAATTATCAGTTAAGAGGGCGTCAGTTTTTTACTGACCACGTGTGTGACAAGATATATACAACAATGGCAAGAAAAGTTGAACAGTTACTCAAACAATTTTCTATGCTCTCATTCACTACGGATATATGGTGTGAGCCAAGTGCTAATGTGTCGTTATTGAGCTTAACTGCACACGGGATTACTGAAGACTTCAACCGAATGCATATTGTATTAAAATGTTGCTCACTTCATGGCCGCCATACTGGCGATATAATTTGTGACCATTTCAAAATGATGCTGGAGGAGTGGAATATCCAGCACGAGAAATTGCATTGCTTTATTCGAGATGGCGGATCGAATATGGTAAGAGCGATGCATTTGGCCAATATCCCTGATGTGAGCTGCACAGTCCACCAACTACAACTTTGCGTTCGTTCTGCTCTTGAACAACGGGAAGTGAAGGAATTAACTGCAAAATGCAAGAAGATAACGGGACATTTTAATCACTCTCAAGTAGCCCAAGATGAGCTGATTAAAATACAAACAGACCAACTCAACCAACCTGCACTTCGCGTGATTCAGGATTGTGTAACCAGGTAGGGTTTTTTAATCAATTCAATACCCAAAATAAGAGTAGATTCCTATTTGACGTCATTATAGGGTTCCATAGTAAAATAAGGAGTACTTTCGTTCTTATAACGTAAGGTAGTGTACCTTCTTCTAAGGTAGTGTACCTACATCTGTCAATATGTTATACATTTTTAAAGTGTATTTTAAGGTTAAATATTACGAATTATTTGTTATTTTTTAATAACATTTGTAGGAATCATACAATAATATTTATTATATTATAATCTTTTATTTCAGATGGAATAGCACTTTTCAGATGATCGAGCGGCTGTTGAAGATCAAAGATTCTATTTGCCTCTATGCCAGCAAACACAACATTCCACAAATTTCCTTAGAAGAATGGTTGCATCTTAACAAAATAGTGGCAATACTGAACCCTTTTGATGAAATAACAAAGAATCTAAGTGATACAAAAACTTGCATATCATCAGTCATCCCATTGATACACGTATTAAAGCATACTTTGCAGATAGAAAATGACAAACCCGAAACCAATCTTCATTTCAAAAACATGATTAAAAAACTTATTGAAGACATCAATTCGAGATTTTGTGAACTTCAAAACAGTCCTGTGTATTCGCTAGCTACTTACCTTGACCCAAGGTACAAATTAAAGTTTTTTAATGAAATAATTAAAGAACAAGTTCAGGCCGAACTATTACGCTTGCTAACGCTACATGACTTGAATCTTATAAGAGCTGCAAGCTCGCGAGCTGAAGAAAGTGAAGCTTCTGCTTCCAAAAGGTCTAGAATTGAATCTAACCTAATTGACGATCAACCGGGCACGAGCTTCCATATTCCACTGCCATCGCAAAGTGTACATTCTAATCTGGCATAGGTTTATATAATAAAGTTTTTATAATAATATTTATCAATGTGATCGATATGTTCAGCCATATTTGAATGCTGGTTTTTCCAAATACCGTCCTTCTATGTGTGCCTAATATCGTCCTGGGGACAGTATTAGGCACACATATGATATAAAAAATACAATTTTAAATTTATGATTATACACATGAAATTCAACATGACTTTATTCAAATTTGCATATTTATTTACTGAAATTTATTGTTTTTATTTTATATAGATGCCTAATAAAACGTGGGATGAAAATATGATGATCAAAGGCGTGGAAGTGGTGAGAAAAAAAAGAAATGGGGTAAAAAAAGCTGCAAAAATCTATTGTGTTTCTAGAGCTACTTTGAAAGATTATATTAAAAAAGCAGACCAATCAGTCCTCAGTGTGGAGGATATAGTCAAACAGAAAATAGGAAGAAAATCAGTGTTACCACCGGTAATAGAAAAGGAATTGGTGTCGTATGGCCTGCAGATGGAAAAAAATATTTTGGAATGACTGCTGTTGACTGCTGCTGCTGTTTTGGAGTGACTGCTCAAATGCATGGCTTTTCAGCTAGCTTTGAGAAATAATCTCCAACACCCGTTTTCTTCCATGATAAAGGAAGTTGGAGAGAAATGGTTAAGGATTTCCTCAAACGTCACGAAAATCAAGCTCTGTCAAGGGAGAGGATCTTGGGTTTCACTCGTGAAAATATCGAAGCATTTTTTCTATTTTAAAACCTGAATTCAAAAAGATTAACTTCAATCCACATAACATTTATAATGTATGGTTGCGCGGAAAATTTTGTTTTGTGTTGACATTTAACTAGTGCATGTGTACTTGACGCACTCATTGGCAGGTAGCACTGGATTAGCTGCCAACTGCGTTTGTTACCTACTTGGATGATACTTACCCGCCTTTCGATCAGTCAGTATCAGAATTTCGACGGGAATACAGACGTAAAACCGCTCCGCTGAATCTATATATTAAAACCTCTCCGCTGATTCAACACATATTAAACCGCTCCGCTAATGAAATATATTCAAATAAACTCTATATCCGCTGACATTCCGTCTAATTGAAGGCGTTGAGTGATTGTGCGCCCACATACTAGTGTTCCGCTTCTTCTATGGTACTACAAACGGCGACCGGCTTCTGGAGGTGACGAAAACCAGGGTTTCAGTGCTTGGCTTGGTTACATGTATTCATGTGAGAAATTTGTACGCATCAACTTGAAAAGCCAGATATTCAATTTACCCCCATTTAAAAAAAATATATTCACGATCGCGCACTGTCAGACTATTTACACGTCTGATAATCAATGTAGATGAAACTGGAATAACGACAGTGCAGCACAAAAGTCGCAAAATGCTAACTCAAAAAAGTAGGAATCAAGTCAACAAGCTATCTTCTGCTGAAAGGGGTGCATTGGTGACGGTAGTGACATGCATGTTGGCTGCAGGGCAATTTGTACCGCCACTCCTAGTATTCCCTAGGAACGACATGAAGATTGAACTCCTGGATGGTGCTCCACTAGGGACGATTGCAGCTTGCCATCCATCTGGATGGATAAAAAAGGATATTTTTACGAAATGGCTTAATCATTTTGTCTCGATTGTAAAACCAGCAAAACAGGATCCTGATTGATCTCAAGAAAAGTTCCGAATTGTTTATTTAGTTAATAAATCCAGAGTTAATTACTTTAAAACTGTTTTT
>JAOPUG010000001.1:31774697-31786649 GCA_027564375.1 Micropterix facetella | reverse complement strand
CCCATGCAATACTAACTCTGAAGATTCGTAGTTGAGATGATGAGATCCAGCCCTTGCTGGAGCAGTGTCGGAAATATTCCATCATCTCTGGGGGATGTATATGGTTCAAATGTTTTTAGCCTATTTGACTTGATTAGGTCTGACTGAAGATCGTCGATGACATTCTTCAGTACCTATTCCGAATATGTTTGCGGCCCTCTTTCGAGGCATAGTTAATTTCATTTATTCTTGAGCCCGGAAAGTGCGCCTATATCACAAGCTCCAACATTTCTTATCCGGTCTCACCGTCTCAGTACAGGTAGGTACCACCATTTGAAGTATATAGAAACCCATTAGTTTCGAGGGGCTTTTCGACATAACCTTGTGGTTGTTAGCATTGTATAGGGTGACTTCAAGTCGTTTATCAGAACTTCTTCCAGATTTGTATTTTATCACCTTATGTATTTCCCGGTTACATTCGATTAAGGCGTTTCTGTATTTATTTCTATCTGCGCACTGTACTGGTTAAATCAGTCGGTCTTTCAGGGGTAGGCACATTCTACTAGAAGCAGGATACGTTGCGTTTATGTATAGGTAGGTACGTTACGTTTTTCTACAAAGTTTTGGATTTATTATTGAGGTTTATAGGTGATAAGTCCTTAAATCCTCCAGCGCCTTTTGTAAAAAAATCTTATTTCGACAATGCAAAAAACATTTTATTTGTTATTGTTATTAAGTACTATGTATTGTTAAAGTTTACAATCTGCGGGTTCGTTATCTTACGACAAACTCTTACAACAAATCCTACTATGAAGTGTGTGTAGGTATACTCGTACGGTAGGTACTGTGTGATATTTTTTACACTTTTACATGATTTCGCTGTTGGCAACACGTCATGTCAAAAGTAGCGGCGGCAACATGTCAAAAGTAGCGGCCAATTTGTTTTACTGTTCTGACATGTACCTAGTGAGTAGCAACGTATTTCAAATTACAGACGTGTCTTTGTTAATAGTTTTGCAATAATTATCATGTTTTCTAAGTGTTTTACTAAGTCAGTGTCCAGACTGTTCTAATTTTTGTTTCCTTCTTATTTTTGAAGATGGATATTTCTACTAAGAAGCTCACAAAGATTGTTACTTTGAGTAAACACACATCAATGACTCAAAGACATATTGCCAAAGAGTGTGGTGTGAGTTTAGGAGCTGTAAACAAGATTTCAAAATAAAAAAGGACACTTGGACGATTGAGGTGAATAGAAAAGGGAAATGTGGAAGGAAGAGGAAGACAAAAAGAAGAGATAAAGTTTTATTAATAAAGGAATGTAGATTACATCCCAGAAAAACAAACCAAGCACTTCAGCAAGGATACGTTAGAGTTACTATTCACGACTCGAAGATTTACCGAAGAAAGAACTTATCGAAAGAAGAAAAACAATTAGACCTCAGAACAAACAGTTATTTGACCGCTACCATGATGAAAAAAAGATATATTTGGGTAAAAAAACATGTGAGCTGGACTGTTGAAGATTGGAGAAAGGTGTTGTTCTTGGATGAAAGTCATTTCTTGCTACAAGACAGATCTCGTTTTGTAAGAAAAAGTGACAACGAAAAACTGACTGACGGGAGTTAAACATCCGTTAAAGAAGACGTTTTGGGGCTGCTTTCCGTATAAACGTACCGGATGTCTTGTGCCATTCGAAGGCATGATGAACTCTCAAATACACAGAGGCTTGCTACAGCAAAGACTGAAAGTTGAACTAAGAGAAGTTGATGTTAATGGTCGAGCAGTTTTCCAACAAGATTCAGCTTCATGTCACATGTCGAAGGTCATGATGAAATATTTCAAGGACAAAACGATGTCATTCCTTGAATGGCCAGGAAACTCACCCGATATAAATCCTACATAAATCTGTGCGCTTTTGTAAAAGCTAGACCTCGTACAATGGATTGGACAACAAAAACAAAACTAATTGATGCTGAAATGGTTATAGCATCAATTAGTTTTGGTTTCAATGCGGAATTACAAAATACAGAAGGTTATCCAGTCGGGAATCGAACTCGGAGCCTTACATTGTAAGATCAGGCGACCTGACCACTATGAAATTTCCCAAAAAATAGTTTGTAGCCCACATTTCCGTCTCCAACTGATATATCTATAATGCGTATAATATTTATTCAGAAAGGGCTGCGACGGATGGGGTGAAGTTTAGACACAGTTCCGACGATGCGAACAGTCTTGATGAGGACAAATCGAATTATACGAGCAACAGAGTTAGTCGTCTGCATTCCCTTCACTCTTCACTCGCGTGGCGCACAAACGACGCTATAGAGATAGATAGCCGCCAGTGAAGACATCCCCTAGAAAATGAATGAAGCTGAGGAATTATTAAATCAAGAATCATTTCGTAAAACCAGGAAGGAGCTAAGCATGTAAAGAATACGTGATATTTATTTGCTATTATGTACAGTCAAATCGGGTTATACAACGTTGGCTCTTCAAGGCGGCATTGGTCTACACCATGTCATGATTATTATTGTCAATACCTATGGTGCTCGATTAGCTTCGAAAATATTAGCTTAGCTGAAAGACTAGAATCTAAAGCCTTAAAAAAATGTCACTTCAAATAATTTCAGCTGCCACACGTCAAGACTGAACGGATTCGCAACCCCAAGGTCACGTGTCGTGTATTGTGTTTTTAGTTTGGTTTTAAAATAGTTACCGTACAGAAAACCAATAGGTAGTACCTTTTAATTGAAAGAAAACGGATTCTTATCGCGTGGAACTACCTAGACGATAGTTTGTCCCGACGTTTCGGCAAAGTTACATAATTTGCCGTTTTCATGGGGATAATATGAGTGCGCGACCGCCGCGACTCCCGTTGGCGCAGTCGTAGCGATGAATATTTTGGGGCGAATTTTGAAAACCGTTTGTGCACACATAACTCTCTGTGTCCTGCTTAACGTTCCTCTTGTCAGGATTCTGCGATGAGAATGTCTTTATTAGAGGGTTTCATTTGGTTTGAAATCTTCATTTCGAAACCTTCATTTCGATGAAAGTTTTGCGTTCTTCTGATTTCGATTGTATACCTGATAATTCGCGGGAAATAGAATTGTTCTTTTGAGAGTACAATTGGATTATGAAACTACAACCAATGGTTAATTCCACAGTCCAATATGTGCTCGAAGGTTGCCGATTTTTTTCGCTGGGCATTTTTACCGCTGTAAGGTGCCTACCTCTCTCAAACAATGAAAAACTGACATTTTGCTGTCAAATTTAAGTGACTCTCGCGTGCATTTAAACAATAATAAAAATATGAGTCTTGTAGCAAATTTCTTCGCTTTAGTACTATGATGCAAAATTTCAATATTTAGATTTTTTTCAGAATAAACACTGAAGTCATCGCCTTTTTGTATTTTCAATTTTTCTTGGAATCTAGAGGGGAAAACAAATCGAGACTTGGTGAGACGTACCAAGGCAATGATTAAAATGTGATGAAGCCATATTTTTCATTCTTTTAATTTTTGCATTATAATCTTTCAAAAAACCAAAAAAGATATTATTTGCCACGCGCGATTTCAGAAGAATGGTATCACTGCGCAAGCAATAATAGGCGTTCGGTCTATTGCACTCCACTGGAGTATCGCTTGACAAATCATTCCGCCTAATGTAGCCGATAGCGGCGCCTTAATATGTTCCATTATTCGAGGCGTTTCGTCTGTCCGACATAAGGCAGCCCACACGATTTTGTAAACACTGGGAGTTTGCAGTGGCAGTGTTGAATTGCGCTATGCTTGGAGATCGTCTAAAGATGTTTTACTGCTAATTTTGCTAATCCAATCTGTTACAGCGCTATCACACTAGCGATTTGCGAGCGTTTTTCGAGCGAGGCGATCGGTCAACGTGCCCGCCGCGTGTTCGCAGCGAGATCGCCGCGTGTGCGCAGCGAGATAGCCACGTGTGCGCAGCGAGATCGCCGTGTGTGCGCAGCGATACAGCAGTATCAGAATGGATTCTGAAGAGGAATCACTGCTGTTGTTTTTGTTACTTCGAAGATATTTACGTATACCTATATTACTATATATTTAAGACTAGGTGTATATCGCCACTTTTCCTGTTATTATTTTTAATTAAATTTGCAACGGATTTTTAATTTTAAGCACTTTATTTAATATGTCAATTTTTATTAATATTCTCAGTTATTCTTTATGAAAATGACATACAAAAAAGTGAATTTATTATTTATTACACATGAAAAATTGGCAATATTTTTTTAAACTTAGTTTTCTGTAAACAAATCACCATACATTGAGTCTTGGGTGCTGTCATCATTGAGACTTGGTGAAGACGAAGTTGTGGCCATGTTACATTCCGAGGTGGTTCTGGCGTGCTTAAGTATCCTGAATGTTGTTGAAGATAGTTTGACATCTGCTTATATTTCAAGCGAAACGAAGCATGACATCAGTTATTATTCAAGCGAGTGTACAACATTACGTCCACGTCGCGGCGTCGCGGCGAGCTCGCTGCGTGTCCGCGGCGATCTCGCTGCGAACACGTTTACAAATCGCCCCGCTGGAAACACGCTCGCAAATTGCTAGCACATTTCCTATACTGTGTCGCTAGTGTGATAGCGTTAACTCCATTGATATATGGCAAGAACGTCGGAGCTCTATTTGGTGCATAAGTTTTTTCTGATGTGTGTTTGTGGGCGAATGTGTTTTATATCCATTAATTTCCAGGAAATTTTAACATATTCTTTATGCAATGACATACAAAGCGGTGAATTAACTATTTATTACACATAAAAAATTGACAATTAAAAAAAAATAGTTTTCTGTAAACAAATCACGATACATTGAGCCAGGGGTTGGAAAAATAATATGAACACCCGATATATAAACAATATTTATTAATTAATTAGGTGTTGGGCCACCATTTGCTTTTCAGAACAGCTGCAATTCTTCGCGGAATGGATTCGTAGAGTGTGTGAATAGTTTCCTCCAACGGAATGTTATCCCATTCTTGTACCAAAACATCTGCCAATTGCTTCAATGATGGGAGATGGAAATCTTCTTCTCACTCTCTGCTCTAAAACTCCCCATAACGGTTTGATTATTTTGAGGTCTGGCGATTGTGCTGGCCAGGGATGATGTTTGATGATATTCTGTTGCTCCTCAAACTAAAGCTAAACTTTTTTGGCTGTGTGTATTGGCGCATTATCATCTTGGAATATATGGCAGTGTATGGCAGCAATATGCTAATGTTGCGTGAATATCGGTCACGTGCTGGATTTGTAGTGGATGTTTGTACCAGTACCACATGTGAACATGCTTTACAGAATAGCAGCAAATATATTTTAAACATGATAATAATTGTAGGGATAGAAGTTAGAACTACTTAAGTACATTCCATCATTGAGGAAGAAAACGTTAAGTCAAATATTTTCAAGCTTTTGGGCATTCCAATTATTCCAATAATATCTGTGAAGATATTGTTTAAAATATCTGTTTAAAACTGCTCTCAAAAATACATTCTGCGGCGGGCTCCACAATTTCTGTTTGCCAGCCTAATGGCTTTGATTTGTTTACATTGCAATGTTTCCGGTTTCGCTTTTTCTTGGAAGTGATTTTATAATGGGTTTGTAATTCGCAACCTGAAGTGGTTCAGCGATGTGAAAGTTATGAGTTTGCTATATCTGGATATATCTTTAGAAGCAGGCTGGAAGTTAATTCTGCCATTTGGAATCCATGCGAAGAGCTTGACATTATGATGCTGGAGAAAGTACAAAACCGGTTTCTAGAGTTCTTGTACTCCAAGCAGTACGAGTAGTACCCACTCTTGTATCCAAGTAATTCTGTACGCGGTATGTTTGAGTAAAACTATAGAAATAGTAACGTTTTAACCTACTATTTATATCTACGAGTAAAATTCTCTTCGCTTAAGAAGAGATGCATTCTATATTACACTTTCGCGGAATGCTAGACGGAAGATAGCCCGAGCATCAGTATGGGCGGGCTAGCCAGTGCCCAAATTGGTTTCTTCGTGAAGGCCTCTAGGAATTTAAATGCCCTGCTATCGACCGCACCAAATGTAGTTATATTTCTATCATCCCACCGAGCGTTGAAATTTAATCTCAACGTGTTATATTGCTCAATTTAACTTCGGCCCTGCCTGCAGGGGACCGAAGTCTTACGATCGTGCGAAAAATGTAACGACTTTTCTAGACGTTCCACATGCAGACAGATACATTTTATTGTTGCGTAGATGGACTCTAGATTAAAACGTCCAAAAGACTTTTCTTGGCATTTCACGTGTCCTAGGGTCCATCTAAACCAAAAGAGAAATAATATCTGTCTGTCTGGATGTGTGGATGTTTATATGCACGATAACTTAAGTAAACTACATCAGTTTTAAAATTTCATTTGCTCAATCGATAGTTATGGCAAATGCACAGAGCCCAGGTGAGTTTGGTGTCTGTATGACCAATTTTTTTGAAAAATATTTTAAATTATTTATTTAATGACGACCGTCAGTACTCTCTATCGGCCGATGCAGGAATCACTTGGCCTCAGTGGGTTAGCATACATTCTGTCACCAATTCGACTTGGCTGCTAGATGGTGAAAAAGTCAGAATTTTAAGTTAATTTAATAAATATATTATACATTACAAGAAAAAAATCATATGGGCCGAAGTTTGATAAACCCTTGGGTTTCCCCCCTGGCAAGTTAAAATATTTATTTTTTTATTTTGTTATTATAATGTGTATTTTGTGCAGTTAAGTAATATTGTTCTTAGTATATTGTTTTGTTTTCAAACAACGTATTGGATTCTATAAAACCTGTAAAGTTTTTTGAAAAATAAAAATAGAAGTGGAAATATCAGTTGGTGTTTAATGTACGAATAGATGGTCGGATTTCCCTCCTTACTGAGAAGACAACAAGGGCCACATTAAAATTTTCCGGAATAATTTTTTAAAAAAATACAACGAATGGCCAACAATCAATTTATCGTTTCTCAAAATAATTACTATCTTACCACGGCCTATAACTTCGTTCGGGCTCTAGAAAACTTTTGAAAATATTTTCCCATACGACGAATTTTTTCCTTATTCTTTCGCCGTTTACGCTTTTTGGCTTTGGAATGGTCTTGCGGTTAATATAATGGATTCCCTTTCGACAGAATCCTTTGAAGCTCGGCTTAAACAATACTACCTCTCTCATATGTAGATAATCAGGTATCTGCCCTTTTTTCCTAGTCTCTCCTTTTCAAACTTCCTTCTTTTAGGGCATACATTTATATTTTTTTAGCCTTTTAGTATTTCTGTATGTACGTAACTCTATTATGAGCTCTTGATAAACTACGAAATATTAGCTGTTGGATATTACCAGGTGGCAATAAACTCGCCTCTTTGTTGAACATTTTACGTTTTTTTATATTATTATTATTATATTATTCCTGTGTTCACTGTACCTAAATAAAATAACAGAAAAAGTAGCGATATACATCGGAAAATTTGACCCGTACCGTGATTGATAACCCCTGACATTCAAAATGGCTTAAAACCTATTTTTTCTCATCACCACGACTCCAAAAATACTCATATACGCTATGATTGCTCTGCTCTATCTATTTCTTATTTCCTCCGTCCAAGTAAACCAGGATGCACTTGCAGCAGCACCTCCGTGACTCGGATCGAATTTGCTGCCTCCTGGTGGTGCTTATGGTCACCCAGGGAGGCCACATAACAAATTTAATTAAGATCGGACCACGGTAGGGTTCGGACATACAGACAAACAAACGCACAGCATGCATCAGACTATATGGCCCGTCTACGTAATATTACGGACGGGCCAAAAAGTACACTAAAACAGACCTAAGACTATGTATTAATAATCGATATATATTTATTTGTCTGTAAATCTGATTTCAAGACTCTAATGTTTATACCAGCGGCAGAATCACCATCGTAAATGCTCCCCAAGATCCTCCAAAACCTGGGGAAAATACTATTTTAGTTGTAGTATGGTCAGTAGGTAAGGACATTAATATAATCTATTTCTGTCTGATAACGCACCCACTGCTCCAGAAACCTGCTTTCCCTGGTATCCTTCACCTAATTAAAAAATAATTGATATTACGAAGAGGTAGGGTAGGCTTCCACGACAACATTGTATGTATGTAAGTATGTAGGTATGTAGGTAATATAATAATGCATTAAGCTTAACCGTGTCATTCATTAGCGCCACGCTACGCAATCATTTACCTTCTACTTCCATTCGCCGCTCCTCGAAATAATGACATTTCTCATGGTTTCTTCGACTCAAACTCGAACTTTTGAGGAACTATCAATCAAAATCTCCAAAATTAAACCCATTCTTTGGCTTCACTAAATGTACGACACCTTCTGCATCCTAAAGGGTAATATAGAAACGGTGGAAGAGTTCCTGGGTCATCTAAACTCCATAAAACCAAAAATTACATTCCCCTCTGAAGTAGAAAAGGATGACTCTCTGGCTTTTTTGGATCTCCTAGTCAAAATGACTAGGAGAAGTGACAATACTTTCGGACATACAGTATATCGGAAGCCCCACACATACCGACAGAATTTGCATGCCAGCTCTCACCATCATCCCTACCATCTACGTTCAGTGCAAACGTCGCTCGTGAATCGAGCACGCGATCTATGCGACGATGAGCATTTTCCGCATGAGATGGAACATGTTAATGATATCCTTAGGAAAAATGGTTACGGAAAATATCACGAGACACGCACACGATCCAATACAGATGAAACTCAGAAGCCGGGCAGATCAAGTGAATTCTTACCATACGTCAAGGGCGTGACAGATTGAATAAGTAAGATGCTAATCAAATTCGATGTAAAAACGATCTTCAAACCGACCCAAAATATAGCTATATCTCTGAGGCATGTAAAGGATATAATAGCACTGCAAACTCCGGGTGTGTATAAAAGCGAATGCAGCTGTGGTTTAGCCTACGTTGAACAAACGAAACGGCCCAACAGCCCCAGCCACGCGACTGATGGAACACATCAAAGCGGTTAAAAACGTTCAACGAGAAAAATCGGCGATCAGCGAAGACATATTGGATTGCAGAACTAACCATTGGGTGCAGTTTCACAATCCCATTCGGGTATCCAAAGAACAATGTTACTTTCCGCAAATGATCCGGGAAGCCATCGAAATAAGAAGAACCCCGAACTTTAATAGAGACGACGGTTTCAAACTCTGCTATGTGGAATCCGCTTCCTAAAATACCCATCGCCAAGCACAAGGACGTAACACAAGATACAGTGAGTGTTGTGTGCACGGCAGATTTTCAAAATTCGCGCCGCCGAAACCGCAGTCCCACCACCGTTATAATCTACGCAGTGACAGCAGCAGTTTGCCGCCTACTCGCTGAACAATGGATGATGACTGACAGCACTTTAGTCTAACCTAGACAACGACGGTTACAACATCGCTGAAACGTCGGGTGCTAAAAAACTGCACGCGGTAAATTCGTTAATATTATCTGCGTTATATCTGCGTTATATCTGCGTTATATCTGCGTTACCCTACCATCTGACCTACATCTACTGTTGTAGTTCATACATCGCTAAACTAATAAGCATCTCTTATTTCTCCAGTATCTATATAAATATTTAAACAACCCAAATTCCATGTTGCTTCCCTGTTTCATTGGCGTCCTTGACATACAGTATCGTGCGAATTAATTGGATCATAGAGTATTTTTCTTCTAAAAGTGCTTAATTGGACATAAACATACAATATATTGTTGGCTTTAATATTGAATGTGTCCTTCAATATTAAATCAATGTGTCCTTCAATATAAATAAACACCTTTCACCCTTGTAGGCATAGCATTTACCTGGTTTTGACAGCTTTCTTTTAGTTCATCGTGAAACCAGGCTCGAATCACTGCAGAGATCATTTTTGTTTTCGAGAGTCGTTTTTTGCGATTTTTATATTGGATACCGGTTTTTGGAAATAGCCCAGAGGTTTTCGATCGGGTTGAGGTCAGATGAGTCTTCGGGCCATTCCAGCACAGTAATTTGGTTCTGTGTGAACTGTGTAACTTTTTTGACAAATGGCATGGGGCGAAATCATGTTGAAAAATGTCCTCATTGGAGGTATTGACCTTGCGGAGCTCCCGTATCATATGGTTTGATAAGATGTCAATATATTGGTCTGATTTCATTATCCCAGTGACTGGCACGAGTGATCCAGCACCACGTTAGGAGAAGCAACTCCAAAACATCTTCATAGGGTGCTTTAATCTCTGTTGAGAAATGGGATCGCTAGTGGCTCGCCGCACGAACTGTCCATGCTGTCCTGCACATCAAAATGTGTTTCAGAAGAGAACTTTACGCTAGTTTTCAGTTATCCGGTGCTGTTATTTATTGTATCAGGCTTCGCTTCTTCATCATGACAGTGGTCAGAAGCTGCTTCTTAATTGGATTCCTTGCCATTCTACTAGATTCAAGAAGCCGTCGTAGCACGGTAGTCACGTCAATATTGATTCCAGATTGATGAAGTTCCCTGCACTTAGACGTGGATCTTTATTGCTCTTAAAAATCAGAAGTGTATCATCTATGACGGTAGTTTTACTCTTCCGATCATATATTTCTTTTCGTTTGATGTCCACATCGTTTGTTTCCGAATGGCAATCTTGCTTACGGATGCTAGGCCAACTCCAACATTCTCCGCTATCTGCCGGTACATCATGGAAGAGTGTTCAGTACGTGTGATTATCCGTTTCAGCTTACTTGAGTAATATTCATGTTTAAAATGTGACTCAAATTACGTAGTCTAAACAAAATTAAATAATCTTGACGAAATAACAATAGGTTTCTAACAGAAACTATACGAACATAACCTATAATACGTCAATTTGACACTTTACATGTGGTCTAATAACTGACAGGTTAACAAACATTGCCATAATAAAAATTATCTCAGATAATTGCCAAAAACTAAAGCAAAAAGTTAAAATGTGTTGCTTGTTCCAATTAATTCGCACGGTAAGTAAGTATTGTTTTTGATATTTTTCCCAATTATAATTTACTCATTTTGTGTGAAATATATTTTCTTTGTCTTTTATACGCATAGTTCTATCAGTGGCTTGCCATTTATTGCTGTTATAGAAACTGAACGATTTATGATGATGTTTTAAGTTTTTACCATTGCAGTAAGGTTCGATTATTTAAAAAAAATAGTAAATTGTTTTATAATGGTAATATTATAATAATTGGTGTGTACTTTAATTTTGGACTGACCTCTGTGGCCCAATTTAATAGCATTCACAGCTGATTTATTATAGGAAATCTTCCCACAATTCGATGCGTTTCGTGGTTCACTTACGCCAAGATATATACTGTTTGCAAGAGACGATCCAAGGATGAAATAGCTTTTAGTATCTAATTGTCGAGTAAGCCTAAGTTGATTATAAATCTTCTTCAATTACGAATCACGCGCGGCCACAGAGAACCATATCATTATGCCTAACAACAATGAGCAAACGGTTACATGTTTTGTTGCTATTGCGCAGGGTACCTGGCATGTTCGCCTAAAGGCGACCGTAGCGTTCTCACACAGAACCGTTGGAATGCATGGGAAAACGTGGTTACAAGTACAACGCTTCTTGTTTGTAATTTTGTATTAAGAAGAGAAGAAGAAGACGGCGGGATGTGTACAGCTTATTCTGAATGAATAAATCAACGATATTGGAAGCCGCTTGCCCGGTCCTTCCATAGATCCAAGTGGATTGCAACTGTAGTTTCATTTTTTCTTACAAAATTCTAAAATACAACTACGAAAAGTCAAGTCAATTATTTTGTCATATAAAGTTATCGAGTTATCGATAGTTATCAAGTAAGGCATCTCGTGTCGAAACACATCACTATCTGATACATCGAAAATTACATCACTTGCCCGCATCTGTGTCAGCTATGC
>JAOPUG010000001.1:31611093-31621377 GCA_027564375.1 Micropterix facetella | reverse complement strand
TATAATCATTTTGCATTATGGTATACTTACCACTTACAAAAATCTATTAGAAAACAATTTGGAGCGAATAAAAATAGTGCATATAGAAATTAATAACAATTTATGAAAGTCTACCTTAGTATGGGCATCACTCTAGCAAGGTAGATTTTAAAACTTTCAACTTATTTTATAAATGTATGTGAAATATCAAATAAATAAGTAAAGATTGGTACATTAACATTTGCTTGCCGAGAGTAAAAATTGGTGAAAAGCGTCCTCCCAGCAGATTAGTCCTCCACCTCGACAATGCACCCGCTCACTCCGCTAAGATGACAATGGCGTTTTTGAAGACCTCAGATGTGGAACTGATGATGCATCCCCCATACAGTCTGGACCTTGCACCCTGCGATTTCTTTTTGTTTCTAAAAATTAGGGATGAACTTCGAGGTATATGGTTCACGACCCTAGAATCGGCGGCGGTAATAGCGTTCCAAGAAGCAATTGAGGAGATATCTAAAGTAGACTGGGCCAACTGCTTTTCCCAAAAAAAGTATATAAATTGCCAGGGAGAATACATTCAAAAACAGAAAATACAATATAAACATTACAAGTGTTTCACTTATCAGAATCCAGAAACTTTCAGTATAGCCTAAGTACAAGGTTACTTTTTATTGGTGAGCAACAGAAGTGGGTAAATTCTACACCTACAACTAAACGAAAAAATATTTTTTTCGGATTCATCAATTTATAAAATATTATTTTTTTAAATTAGGTAAATTTGGTTGATATGTTACTGTTTGAAATAAAATAACTAGTTGAAAATCTGCAAGTTTTTTTAGGCGTTAGTTACTGAGAAAAAAATATTGAATATTCGAAAGTTGAACATAAAGATGCTTTTCCTCTGCCCAATAAGTCCTGTGACAATAAGTTCCTGTGACAATAAGTCCTAAATCAAAAACGTTTGGAACAAATATAACTCAGTTTTTTTGTGTGAAATAATATTATGTAGAAAAAAATCAAATACTTACCAAATAATAAAATATATTTTTTTTGTAATACCTCGATTTGTTTCATATATCAAATCGCCCACTGGACGGGTGCTCACTAACTAAATATAATAAAAACTAACTCTATTGAGTACTGCCACCCCCAAATGAGCCGACGGCTATTTGCATTTTAGTTACCTATTTTGTCCAGACACCTGCCGATAAATGGCATTTATGCACTTAGCAGTTGTACCCTACTATCAACTTCCGTCTGGGCCTAATGGGGCCGTACAGCTCGGGTCATAAAGCCAATTTTGTCAACTCGGTCGACCCGACTCATAACTCAACTACACCAGCAGCCTCCTCGAAGAGGGACTAAATCAGTGAACCCGCTATTGTGGTTGATGTGGGGGAATAACATGGGCGGCCATGGATGGTTGATGTATTGGTCGGTTTACTGGCCCTTAACAACTGCAATGCGATATAGTTGATATACACCACATATGTGAGGAGTATCCGGGAATACTACTCGATAGTCTCGAGCTTACACAAAGCCATACATTCCTCATCAGTGGAGGATACAAAGGAGATTCCTCGGGTAATTGTACATGCGCAAGTATGGATACTTTCCTCAGCTGTACCCAAATATATTGTGACGGGCATGCTAGCCTTCTTTACAGGTTGGGTTTAAGATTCATACTCGGGCAAATCCGTCATCCTGAGGCGTTTCAAAGAAATTTATCGTTATATCGCCTCGAGATGAAAACAGAAAATTTTCAACAAAACAATCCACGTACCCAACATTTCTTATAGCCCGCGTGAGTCCAACACCTTACCACGAGGCACTGGGAATTTTGAAACCCAGTGGCGCACTCCCAAGTTTAGACGGTGAGAGTTGAGCTGTGAGTTGAGTCGACCGTGTTGACAAATTGGCCTTATGACTGGAGCTGCACGGCTCCATTATGTTTCTTCACAATTATGTATTTGAGACTATACACGGGCAAGCCCGTCACCCCGAAGCATTTCAATTAACTTAATCGCTATATCGTCCCAGATGAAACATACAAAATTTGGATAAGACAAATCTACTATCCAACTAGTATCCAATATCAAATCAAATCAACTAGTATCCAAATCTAATATCCAACACCACTTGCCCGTTAGAAACCAACGCCAAATAGCGAGACACCGGGCAGCAAGCTGCCTGGCAGGCCAGCCTTACTGCCTTACTCCCAAATTTGGTAGGATTACTTCGAACTCCCGTCTGGTCGCGGGTTCCAAGTCGCTTGCGCGGTCTTCTACCTTAAGTGAGCAGCAATTCCTCACGAGAATTATTGTAATTTCTCACTCCCGAGATCGGGTGGGCAACGGATCGTTTCGAAGGGTAGATAACTTAAGGTAACTAACTACCCCCGCTACATTACAAAGCAGGTTTCACCGGATTAGTCTCTCTTCGGGGAGGCTGCCGGATGGGAGTAGAGTCGTGAGTCGGGCCGACTGGACAACTATATGGTTATATGGCCCGAGCTGCATATGCCCCATTAGGCCCCAAAGGCCTTCATTAGGCCCCATCAGGCTTCTTTACAACTTTGATTGTCACCTGCTACGGGCGAACCGGTCTAGAGCGTTTTAATGAACTTTATCACTATATCACCCCGAGGCGAAACACAGAGACTGGGATGGATATATTCAAATCCTCGTACCAAACTCCACCACGGCTCGTGAGAAGCCAACTCCAAACCACGAGGGACTAGGAATTTTCACACCCAGTTGGCTCTCCTCGTGACCTTGGTCCCAGATTTAGTCGGATTCCTCCAACCGCAGAATCTGACTAAATTTGTGGCACGGGTTCGAGGTCGCTTGTGCGGTCCTTTACCTCAAACGAGTAGCAATTCCTAACTGGAACTATCGCAGATACGGGGCATCCTTTGCTCGGCATCTCACCTAAGATCGGGTGGCCCACAAATTGTTTCTTAGGGTAAGCAGCTTGAGGTACCTACATACCCTTGCTTTCTTAAGAAGCATACACTTCTAAACCCCTCCGAGTATCAGTCAGTGACAACACAGCCGGTATTCCCGCCCCGTGCGCCAGCTGTCCAGTTTTGCCCGAGTTCCCGTCCCTAGATCCACCGCATGCGGGTTCACCAGATTGGTCACTCTTCGAGGAGGCTCCCGGATAGGAGTTGCCCCACTAGCTGAGCAGACCGCGTTGACAAATTGGCCATCATAGCCCAAAGCTATACGGAACCGTTAAGAACCAAAGCTACACGCTTCTTTACACTCGGGTAGAGGAGAAGAAACAACATGATTCTTCATGTGCACGCTCTGCTCGTTGGGAAAGTGGATAATATGACGATTCTCCAGGCCGTGGATCTGTATGCACCCAACCCATACTTTAGGACCTGTAACTACCCTTTGTTGCTCCCTGTGAATTACTGCTATTACACAAGTAAGTACGGTCCAATTGGGAGTATGGTGCAGTTGGTAAACGTATCAACTAGTGAGGTGGATATATTTGGATGGCCGATAGGCCACCTAAACTACATAGACTAAACAAAATTTCAAGATATTCCAGATTATACTTACAATTAAACTATTTCGTAGATTGTATTTATTGACGTTGGTCAATATGTATAAACAAGGGATACTCTGTATTAAAAAAAAAAAAATCTGATGTCTAATCTGACCAGGAAATCATAACACGCTATAGACAACATTTCTAAAGCTGCTGTTGGCAACCCCATATGAATTGTCAAATTTTCTGTTGGATAGCAGGGTTTTTCTTTCTTTTGTTGATTCTTTGTTAATATTCGACATCCACATGCCACATGATTCTTTGTTTGAAGTAGAAAAACATATGGTGGATCACAAACCGTATGGGCGTATATGCAAAATGCGATTTATCATTTTTAATTCCATTTGATTTCATTGTTAGCAAACCAAGCATTTCATATAACCAAAGTGATGACTATAAAACCACATGGAAATATACAAGAAAACTTATTAAGTTTTTTGCCTCTCCAGAAAAGTAATAGTTATGTGGATATGCCCCTATGGTTTGAGACCCGCGATATGTAGAATGCGTGCATGTACAGAAAATGTGGTATATTTAAAATATACAGAATGCTGCTGTATGACTAGTTGACTCACTAAGTTTTGATCCATATTTTAAAATGTCATTATTGGCGTTGATTATTGGTATTGATTTGTTCCATAGACCACAAGTCAAATACATTTCGGGAAATAATACATGCTATCAAAAGCACGATCCCATCTGCTACAGACAAATTTCTTCAATTTGGGCCACAAAACAACTGCAAATATGGATATTTCCTATTTTACAGCCTCGATTCAATGTCTTCCGCTATGGTCACACCACGGGCCTTACCGGAAAACTGAATATAGTATGTTTTTTTATGTAACAAAATATTTTTTTTAAAGTACTCATTTTTCAATTTGATGTTTTTAACAAAATAATAATGTTTTTAACAAAATAATAATATTTAGTATCTTTTCGATTTGTGATAATAAAATACCTACCTATTACCCTAAAATTATCATGTTTCATGCATTAACGGATAGGATAGGCACACATAGTAGAAGACACATTGTCAAGATTGCTTGATCCGACTGATGAGTTTCGGAAAATGTTGCCATAATCCGATTTTTAGCAAAAATATTTTACTCTACAGTCACAATTCATTCGCTGGTCAGACTATATCCATAAATGTTCACCTTTTCAATAATCTCCTTAAGATTGGTAATCAGACATACCAAGCGTATATTAAAAAGTAATAATGCTACCTGAATCACTCAGAATCCAAATATTAAAACTCCCTACAAGAGGACGTAGGCAGGTAGAAGAAGGGTGATTAGGATGGGTGACACCTTAACTAGCATTATTTAATCAATGGTGACACTATGGCAGCTAAATTAGGATGAAGACAAGAAAATTAAAACAGCGCTTATTCATCTAGGAATTTATTGACTTTCGAATTTATTGACTTAGGAATCTATTAAATTTCGATAAACATTGTATATTCCTTCGTACTCCAGGTACCTACTATTCGTCAAGTTTTTTTAAATGCGGAATGGATAAATTGTATGATAGTGTTGACAGTTACAATAAAGCTCTACAAAGATGGCCCCTATGCATACTGCACTATCTCATATTTTTAGGTATTTTGCCTGTACGAATATTTTGGATAGATTATAGTCTCTATCATCCTGCCAAAAATTAAGATTTTTGAGACATATAAACCGTAAAGTAACAACACTTTTAAATCGCAAGCAGTACACACCATTATGTTAACATAGTGATGTGTATGCCGTTTCCTATAGAATTATGGTATCCCAATATCAGTTTTCCTTATTTCGGAAATAGGCATAATGCAGATAATACTAGCTTAGTAAAAGATAGAAATATGAATGCTCTCCCAGATACAATAGAATACTGTTTACGAATAGCAACTAAATGGTTCCGAGACAACAAGTTAGCATTAAATACTTCAAAAACAGTAGGAATTCAAATCAGCCGTTGAGGTAAGCCTAAAAATGAAGTCTCAGCAAATATTAATAATACAGTCATTGATTTTGTCACGGAAACAAAGTTTCTAGGAGTAATCGTAGTCCATAATCTAATTGGGAATCTCACATCTGAAATTTATGTAAAATATTTGCTATGCAAAGAAATAAATGTTTCAGCTGGGAGAGTGCGGCTTTAAGCGTGTATCGTGCATTTTTCTACTCGAGGCTGTCGTACACGATCCCTGTCTGGAGGAATGCAACGGACAGTAACCGAGCAATTGTCCTCCAAAGGCAGGCAATGAAGTGTTTACTATTGCATCCGCATATATTCTCAGTTGTTTAGCGTATGCTAAAAGCAACATACACGAGTGTATGCTTAATATTCACGTACATATCACGACACTCAAAGCCAACATAGCCCTTCCCAAACTCTGACTCTAAACCTAAAGTCATTTGTGCCCCAAGCAGCTTTCTCTGCTATTACAGAGTAGAGTTGTTCAATGACTGGTCAGGTTGTATAAAAATGAAGCCCTCCAAATGTTTTTGCCTTGAACTCGCCTTTATAGATACAAAATTCATCTTCTATGACCCCAAATTGGTATATAAGGACTTTAATATCTCTCTTATTGATCCAAATAAACATTTTAAATTCCTCGGCAGGCAAATCACCTATTAGGGTAAAGACCTATCTGCCGATCATGTAACAGCATTTTAGTACTTGCCCGACAAAAATAGATGCCTTGCTAATTTCTGGTCCTAGAAAGGCTTAGATCCACGACAACTACCTAACCTGTCATTTGTCATGGCCCTTCCTCATGTATGATTCCACCAAAACCCAACTGTCTCATCTAGATGGATCATAATGGTTCCATGTAGTCTGGGCTATGATGGTTGTTATATGTCACTTGGTCGGTTCAGCTCGCGGCGCAGCTCCTATCTAGCTCCTATCTAATTTTATGCCCTTTCTGCTTTATGCCAACTCCAGAATAACCAAAACGGTGATTCTGTCCAATTCTAAGGATCGGACAATAACGAAGCATGCAGCAAATGGCCGTAGTGATCCAAATGATCTACAGGCCCAAAAATTCTACTTCCACAAAACGTCTTGCGGTAGTCAGCCCTGGGGTATGGCAGTACCACCATGAGCGATGTGGACCTAAAAAAAGACACCATGAGATTACAAGAGATCCATGCTATTGGCCTTTAATGCCAAAATGACTGGACAACAGTAGGGGACTTTTGCATCCCCCCTTCAATGCACTGGAAGATAATGTTGTATGACTGGACACCAGATATGCTGAAATTTTATCTAAATGCCTTTCAGCATACACTTCCAGATTACAGTACCCTCGCTAGTTGGAGCTATTCAGAGGATTGTTCATGTCTTCTTAGTAGTAATACTCCTTGCAAAGCTAGACATATTTTGGCTGGCTGCAAGGCAGTTTTAGATCAAGGATGGTATACTTACCGCCATGACAAAGTCCCTGCTGTTATTCGCGAGATAATAAGCCTCTCAGTAGCTCGTGCTAAGAAGTCTCATTTTTTTATATAAATAACCATACCAAGTTTAATAACTAAAGGTAAGTTGTATTACAATGTGAGTACATGTTTCCTTTAAACGCTCCTCTTGAATAATTGGATTTTGTCCACAGTAGAGTATACGTAGGGGTCGTCGATAGGGCAGTAGGTTTCCGAAATGCTTTATTAAAAAAAAATAAAACCTGAAAATTAGACAAAATGGAAAAGAAAATATGGATTACGCTGGCGTATTTATCATGCTGTATCACTAATGGAACATTCCATATAATTTCTCGAGCCTTCTACGTTCATCTCCTAATGTGAGCCGGCCCTTATTAGGGAGTATAAATATGGTATATTTAATTATCTTCTTAGGTATAATGAATATATTCAACGACTACTGCTACATCTACTAACGACAATACTGAATAAGAAATCTTGCACTTCTTTGCATACCATCCTTATCTACTAAATTTAGTCTTCGCGTTCACAAAAAGTGAAAACCCTGTCTTGGTTGTTAAGCGATATCCGATTTCTTTGAAGAAGCTCGACAATTAAAATAATTAATACAATTTATCTACAAATACTAGTATAGCTAATAAATGTAAAATTGGCACAATAAAACATTTTTGGTGATTTCTAGATTACCCTTTCCTTCTCCGAGTAAACAGTTCTCTATTTCGATAGGTAAGCCGTTTGTGTTTAAAATCATGATGATATGATAAAAATCTATTACCGATAAATCGAGAAAAACATCTAAGGAATGTATTAAAAAAACTTTCCAAATTTTCATTTCGCCTCGAGGAAATCCTTCTGCAATTCGTATTCTTGTCCCATATTGTTTAATGCTACAATTTTGACGGGCAAGTCCTCTAACATCGGTATGGAAGACCATTTGTTATACAGTAACCAAGCCTTTGATGTCACATTACCCAAAGTATCTGAAAAACACGAAGACACAAATAAATTTACGCAAAAGCAGCATCGGCGGATGTATTAGGTCCTTACCTATGTAGTTGCTGTTTTATGATCCTGGCCATTTTGAACTTTAAGAACTTCGGTTTGAGTTGGAATTCCAAATTAAAATAAATTTAATTAGAAGCGACATTATTCCTTTTTCAAAATCATTTATTCATTTATATTTCTGTCGTTTGTTGTTGCTCAGATATTTATGTTTGTGCAATAATGGAAAGGTTTTGCATTATTTTCAAATATGAGGTCATGCATGGACTAATAATGTCAATGGACCAAAAATCAAGAACAAATGCACTTCTGGACGACCGGAAAGGTTAATGATGATGAACAAAGGGCGATAGTGGAAGTGGCTTCGTCACAAACTGAGCTGAGCTAGCAATAGATTTTCAGTAATTTGAGTAAAATTAGCAGAGTAAAGAAGCACTTCCATTGCTTTACTGACTCAAAACCGCAGGCTTGTCGCTTGCGACAAAAAATGGATCTTGTATGATAACCGTAAGCATTCAGCGTACGATATGTATGATAACCATATGTATGACTTGTATGATAGCTGTAAGCGTCAGTGGTTGAATCCAGGAGATGCAGCTACACAATGTCCAAAATGCAAGATCTGTCAAAAGAAGGGTTTGTTGACGGTCATCAGGTGGTCCTGAACCGCTGTTATACACTACAGCTTTTTGTAGTCTGGCACTACAGAAGGCGACAACGTTCGACGTAAATTTCGATAATTACATTTTTTTGGCAATTTTTGAACCTTGTAGTATATTAACTGATGAGGTTATACAACTGAAAAAAAAATATGTTGACTCATGGTACATATCTTAAGTAAATAGCTATTTCAGATTTTTCAAAAAACATTGGAAAATTGAAAAGAAAAAAAAAATAATCTGGAAGCTATTCCTAAAATTTTTATTTTAGAGTATTTTTTGAACTATCGCTCACACTAAACAGCAGGACCAATAAGGTCAAAAAAATAGTAAGGCATTTTAACAATAGTTATAAAGTATATGATCACAGAATTAAAAAAAATATTTTTTCTTGACAATGTTCGTCACTCACCGCACTCGTCCAGCCTTACTCAATCATATTTGCACTCTTTCCCATATTTGGTAATTTTTTTACAATTTTTAATTTTACAATGAAAAACACCTTCAAAGCATTAATTGATTCATGTCCACAAGTTTTATAGCAGAGGCATTAATTAA
This sequence comes from Micropterix facetella, assembly GCA_027564375.1. Classification (NCBI taxonomy): domain Eukaryota; kingdom Metazoa; phylum Arthropoda; class Insecta; order Lepidoptera; family Micropterigidae; genus Micropterix; species Micropterix facetella. Next base: position 31,612,187 of record JAOPUG010000001.1, on the reverse strand, counting down.
CTCCCATTAAAATGGCAAAACTGCATAGATAATAGGGATCAATATTTTGACTAATTCAGTTATCATACAAAATGTGTAGTCTTAAATGTCCCTCGTAGAACAGCATCTTTATAAGTGAGGACCTAAAAGAATAATGTCAAACCTGTCGGATATGGAAACACTTCATTGGAAGCTGAGAATTGACTTTCGTATTTGGTTCTGATGTAATTTTGTGCTTGGCTCTCGTTGAATGGCTTGTTGGCAGCCATTGCTTCAATCATGCAATTGAAAAATCCTCCCCAACGCGGCGCATAGTATCCTTTCACCAATTCTGTGAAAATGCAAAAATTCCTACACTTTTACAAGCTGTGGTGCCAGTGGCTTACCAAATGGAGGATCAAGGCTGACACTTCCGCAGTGGTTGGCTATAACAGTAGGATTAATGGTATAATTGAACTTGAATATGGATTTAAGCTTCTATGAGAATACCAGTGCACTTTAAAGTTTATATTTACATGCACAGGTTATTGCTCAATTTAAATCAAATAAAAAAAATGCAATTTATACTCAAATATTACTGTAAAAAATGATATATAATATTATTTAGTGAAACCACACTTACAAATCACAGCTTCAATATGCTATGGTATAACTGATATTGTTTTTTTTTTAAGTTTCTGGCAAGTCCGGGTTATGGCGCCAGATTCCGATTATCAGATTTTGCTTTGTGGTTAGTATTTATTTACCGATTTGTCGCTTGACGACCTCTCAGATGTTTTTGAACGGGTTGAAGTTGGGTGAATTGCCTGACCATGGCAAAACTTTGATTATATTTTCATTTAGATGTCAGAATTTTTTCATCCCTCTCGTCCAGCCCGCTCGCAACGTTCCTTCCAGCTACCAATTTTTAATTCCAACTATGCTCTAAATGCATTTCTTTATAGAGGTTGTCATCATTACAATTCCGTATTTATGGATATTGATATATTTTCCACACCCCCGGACAAATTTAATTACAAATATTTACTTAAGTAGTCAGTTTAATTTGTAATTATTTATTCGTCTCTTAGTTTTGTGTTACATAATATAATAATTTAACTTATTATTTATTTATT
>JAOPUG010000001.1:31596012-31607484 GCA_027564375.1 Micropterix facetella | reverse complement strand
CGATTCGGTCTCTAAACAATATAATTTCCCTGAAAGTCTCGGATGCACAGCCCTCTGTCCAGATATAACTCTTTACTGCCTATCTCGGAAGATGGCCCTTATTGTAGATTTAACCGTTCTATGGGAATCAAATATCCTAAAAGACCATGAGTACAAATTAAATAAATACCATAATCTCACAAATGCCGTCACTCGGAACGGTTCACTGTTCACTGTCTCGCTGTGGAAGTTGGCGTTCGTGGCCTCCCAGCTATTCACTTATTTAAGGATCTCTATTTCACTTATTTAAGGATCTTGGTCTCTCCAGGAAAATAATTAACTCCTTCGTAGAAAAAATATTTAAAACTGTGATTTCCGCTTTCTCAAATTCTATGGCTTCGAAGGGGGAGTGAATGGGTGGTAAGGTGTACGCTCACATATGGGAAGACAGCTGTTCTAAACCTTCCACATCCGGTCGTTAGTCCGAAATCCACCGCTCACTCCCCATAAGTGTAACAATAGTATTATGATGGGCCCAACCTTGGTCGGGAATTCCATGGCAGCTCTATTTGTACTTATTTATTCAGGCCACAATGTTCCGTGAGTGCTTTCACCAGTATGCGTAAGTTGTTCCTACTTAGCGCTAAAGCCTCACGAGCAGTCTTACGATCATAAGCTTTGATTAGCGTTTTAGAATGATTCATGCCTGGCAGCTGTTCCAGTGGTTAAAGGATTGTTGTAAACATAGGTTTTTGAGCATTAGGTTTGCTAGGCTTTTTAGTACAATTTTAACAGTATATTATGACAGTTACATCAATTGCTAAACTTCTGTGCAAAATTGTACCTACAACACAGTTGAAAGAACATCAAGAATTTTTTTTCTGATATATTTTATATATTGCGGTGGCGTTTTGATATTCTCGCAGCACTTGGAATGTGCGGGTGCACAGAGCATATTACAGGACAGCGTTGCTAGCAATGTTTCGATGAAATCATACAGCAGTCATAAGTAAAAAAAAGTCACATTTCAGAAATTTTTAAAGAAATAAAATGGCATATAAATTATTTTGTATGATGTATAATCTAGTTGGTATACCTTCCGATTGTATATATTACAACTGCTAAAAAAATTACAACCACACAAATACAATTTGAATTCTACATATGGTAACGCTGGCTCACTCGCCCTCTGCTGGGAGAAATTAGCAGCGGCCTACGTGACAGTCATCTAAACTACAATTTATATGAAAAATATATCTCAAATGTTATAATTGCTCGTTGCTTGTTAAGGGCTATCTCACCTTAACAATTCACCATGCGTACGGAAGCATTTCAGCGCAGTGCATATGACTCGTTTGACGTTTGGGGAACAGTGCGTCAATAGCGTTCAAAAACGGCAACTCTTATGAAAGCAATGGAAAATTAAACAATTTGAATAAACAGATTAAAAAATAAATAAATAAAATACAATAAGAAGTGGGGAACCCATTTCAGACCATACTGAGTCGTTTGCCATTAACCATTTTTCTCTAGGACGTAGTTTCTGAGATCAAAGTGCGAACAGACGAACGGATGGATAGACTCATCACATAAGAATTCTTTTTTAATAAAATAAAAAGTCTAAAAAGAAATTACCGAACTGCACATACACATGCACGAATATTAGATACCATGATTTAAAATAATTCTCACCGCACTCCGTGACTATCTCCCTTTGTAAACTGTTTGATAATCTCCAAGTATATCTGATCGCCTCTATATTGTAGGACTTGCCTAGACAAATCAACGAGATCGTGATAGTAAGATGTACTGTTCAGGTTTGCCTCGAGCATTGACCTCCACGCTTTGATCAAATCTATGCTGTTGTACCAAGCCTAAAAGAGATGGTAATTAAGATTGTCAAACCAAATGATGCATTTTTATCAAGAAAATGTAATTTTTTAATCACTACTAGGGCTGAATTTATGCACGAGATAAAAAAACTGTACCATTTATTATTATCTTACCCAAGGTTTGATGTTCAGAGAAGGACGTCTTGTTATAACATATTTGCCCCGCATACGGTTTAAACCACGAAAATCATACACGCTTTTCTGAAAATGAAATATGTAGTCATATTTAGTGTGTCCAACTTCGAGAACATGTACCTATACCATGAACACCAATAAACAACTGCGTGGACAACTCCTTGAAATTAAATAAAGCAACTGCAGCATCGAACCCCAGGAAACACTTTTTAACAAATTATGTAGTGGATGCTTGGAATACATTGCCAGGGGAAATGATAAATGATGGCTCTGTTAACACCTTTAAGAATAAACTGGACATTTTTCTAAGTGCAAACAGTCACAAGTTTATAAACAAGTGCATGTGATATATACACATCAGTTTTACGTTGCTAGTGTACAATATAGTAATAATAATAATAATTATTATTATTTAGACAATAATAAACCCGAGACAAGCAACACACTACGATTAACAAGTTACTGCCTGGGTTTTCCAGCGATAACTTGAGGAAAACAGTGGGCCTGCTCATGGGGCACTGCCGACTTAACAAGCATATACACACACTAAGGTAGGCGACGACTACATGAGCAGATGAGTCAGCTGAGCATGTAAAATGCTATGAGAGAAAATTATGGGCACATATGAGGTTACTATGGCTGATGTATGTGACCTCCGTCTATTATGGATTCTGCGGCCGGACTCCCAGGTGAGCTGATTACAGAATCTATATGGACTGGTGGTCAATAGATATTTAGGTGGGGGTAAGTCATAATGGCCCTAAAAGTAGGTCAAAGTACTGGTAGCCATATGATTAGCTATACCCCCATACTATCATGATCATTATATTTAGACAATAGTTTATATCCATGAAATAGACAATAGTTACGGAACATTCTCACAGTCAATATCAGGCATATAATGTCTTTGTGTCAGGCGTATATGAAATTTGTTTTCATCGACAATTCATAGAAACAAATTATGTCAACAGCAAATCGTGGAAATGAAGGACTCATTTCTATGCAACTGCTAACTTTAAAAGACACAATTTAAAGGCTCATTTAATAGCGCCGTATGTCAGACACATTTGAAATCTCATTTTCGGGGGAAAAGAACAATGGTTCAACCCAACTCACACCAGTAATTACAGTAATTATCTATAAAACCCGGTACTGGACAAGGCTATATTCAGCTTAAATCAACCATTCATCCAGTACACTCCGAGACACATCAACACTTCAGTCGACATTCAACAGAGTTAACGCATGCTGCTGCGCCTGTCTCGGCGCCCACGCGCTAGTCATTATTATAACATGTTACAATAAATCAATAGATTAATATAGTAACAAAGAAACCATTTAATATCACTATATCATAATAATGACCTTCAGTTTCAAGATTAGGCTGAAAATTTTATACCTGTCTGTGCGTCCTCTTTAACATCTATCTAGTATTCCTATGCCTGGATCTATCATCACCTAAATTTCAAAAATACTTACAAATAGTAAACGCCAAGATTCTTTTGTATCTTCATTATCCGTTCCGTAGCGCCGTTGGGCATAATTTGCCACCCATGTCTGCAAATCCAATACCGGCTCCTTTCTCCATGCGGACTCCAGCATCAGATCATAGATGACGTAATTCTGGTTTATCCCTTCCATGGTCAGTCCGATGCCCACCATTGTAGAATTAGCAGATTTACGAGCATTGTAGACTTCCTATAAAATTATCAAAACAAACAGTAAAATCTCGATTGATTGTTGGCACAACGCCAGAGAGACTGTACCCCCGTCCACTTCTCGATCGAATCAAAGGCTTTCTCAGAGTCAAGAAACGCTAAGCATAGTGGCTGGTTATACTCTTCGGTCTTTTGTATGACCTGTCGCAGTGTATGTATGTGGTCTATGGTACTGAAGCCTTTTAGGAAGTTGGCTTGTTCAGGAGGCTGGAAGTCATCGAACCTGCGCGCGAGATAATTCGTAATGACTCTCGAAAAAAGCTTATAGACATGGCTCAGAAGTGTGATGGGTCGGTAGCTCTTCAGCTGAGTCTTATCACCCTTTTTGAAGAAGAGCACCACCACACCTCCGCACCACGCCTGTGACGTTTTCCCCTCGAGTATTACAGAGTTAAATAGCTTTTGAAGAGCCTTTAATACTAGTCTTCCACCTGCTTCCAGAAGCTCAGCGGACAATACATTCACCCATGCAGGTACACTTGAGATCTAAATGTATGCACTAACTTGTATCCATATGATTGCAGTAACCATGTACTCTAAGTAATTAAAAAGCATCATGTTTTAACCAGTAAAAGTTTGTTTATTAATCGAAAAGTTTATTTCATATAAGCTCTATTAAAAAATCCGTAATCTTATTCTGCGTAGACTTTATTAACATGTCCCTTTATTTAACATGTCCCTTTTAAGTGACGCAAGTTTCATGCAGTCCACATTTTCTTATTCTCTTATTGCGGCCGTTTTAAAATAACCGTAGAAATGATACGTAAAATCATTGAAAAGCGAGAATGAGGTTTGAACGTGGCTGATCTAGCACACACATAAAATCGGTCTACATCAACGATCTGCACTAACCTCAAGAACTAGGGCATGATTAAAGAGATAGGTGCTTCAAAGGGGGTGTCTACGAAATGGTTACATATTCTCGACGATGTTGAAAGGTTGCTTCTCGTATGGATAAACAAAAAAGCAACTGCAAGGTAACACTATTAACGAAAGAAGGCGAGAGTTATTTTCGCCGACCTCGTTAAGAAGACGCCAGGATTATCAACTGCCGAAGAAGAACTACAATTTAACGGATGTCATCGATGGTTCGAGAAGTTTAGGAGAAGAACTGGCAGCCGCAGCATTGTGAGGCACGGTGAAGCAGCAATCTGCGACACAAAGGTAGCAGAGAACTTCATCAGCGACTTCAAGAAGCTCGTGGAATTGTGAGGGTTACCTGCCACAAGTTTTTAATTGTGACGAGACAGGTCTCTTCTGGAGAAAAATACCGAAGCGAACCTATATAATAGCAGAGGAGAATGCATTGCCTCACAAACCAATGAAAGACCGTCTCACGTGCTATTTTGTGCCAATGCACGCAAGGTGATTTGAAAATTAAACTGCGGGTTGTTTACCATTCGGAAACTCCACGAGCCTTCAAGAAGTGTAATGTAAAGAAAAGCAGGCTTAATGTCATGTAGATATCGAACAAGAAGGCATGGGTGGCCCGAGACATGTTTACTAATTGGATCAATGAAGTGTTAGGTAATTGAATTACTGTTTTTTTAAAGATCTCACCCTTTGCTGGAATTAATTGTTTCCCAAAAATTTTGTTATTTATTTGTAATATGCTGAGAAATAGGTGCTCCATATATGACTCAAATTGATAAACATTACTCACAGTACTGATGCTGTGGGTATTTCCAAACATTCCGAGGGTTCCTCCAAAATTATGCAGCATGCACCAGATGTAAGGCTGTCCGAAATAATTGTCCAATTTCCCATACTGGGGCCATTGCTCAGCTTGAAGATCGAGCACCAGCATTTTACCTCTGGGCACGGCGGTTAAGAATGCTTTAGCTTTGGGTCTCGTCCAGAAAACATTCTCCGAAACAAAGAACCAATTTTGGAGTAACCTGCGATAAATGATGATGTAAATCACTAGTTTTTATAGAACAGCACCCTTATAAATGGTGAGGATTTTAAGTAATATTAACAAGATAACAGCAAAAGTAGCAATATACATCGGCAACTATGGCCCGTCCCTAGATTGGTATTCCGTTACTTATCTAAAATGGCTTAAAAACTATTCCAATAAGTTTGTCTCGTCCCCACGATATCAAAAATACCCATGTACGCTATGCTTGCTCTACCTATTGGTCAGATCCTCCCCCATGCCAAGTAAACCAAGACGCGCTTGCAGCAGCACTTACGTGACTCGGATCGAATTTGCTGCCACCTGGTGGTGCTTGGGGTCACCTAGGGAGGCTGCATATCAAATTTGGTTAAGATCGGATAACGGAAAGTCTTCGATCATACAGACGGACTTTGTCCTGTCCTATGTAATACTATGGACAGGACAAAAATCAAAAACTAAAAACCGAATTCCAGGGCCATCTCAACTAGGTTACTAAAAATAGCTCAACCTATTGAACGAGGAAAACTGAAGAGTAATGCATGTGGGGTGAGACAATCCTCTTACTAAAATCAATGACGGCGTCAACCTAAAAATTGTACATTCACAGAAGCACTTAAGAGGTTCAATAGCGAACGACCTATAAAGCATGTAAAGTAAAATAAATACAAACTGAACTGCCATGGAATTCACGGGACCGGAGTCGGGACTATCATAATACTATTGTTACACTTCTGGGGGTGAGCGGTGGACTCCGGACGGGCTGTGGTAGGTTTATGACAGCTGTCTTGCCATATGTGAGCGTTCACCTTTCCACCCGTTCACTCCCCGTTCTAAGACATAGAATTTGAGATGTGGAAATTGTGGTTTTAACATATTTTTCTAGGGAGGAGTTAATTATTTTCATGGATAGACCAAGATGCTTAAAAAAGTGAAACATAGATTTGACTGGGAGGCTACGAGCGCCAACTTCCATCGCATGAAGGTGAACAGTGAAGCCATTTGGCTAGATCATGGTATTAAACCCTTAACTACCTTCCTTCAATAGTCGTCCTTTAACCACCTACGGGCGGTCATGGTGACTGCTGATGAATTGTGGTAGCTTATTAACAATTGAATTGTGTTAGCTTATTAACAATAACACCTTCGGCAATTATAGGAAATTTAAAACTATAAAATTCATGTTAAGGGTCTTACCTATTATAATAAAATTAAAAATAACCAGAAAAAATAATTAACCTTACTAAATATTAATAATTTCGAAAAACTTAAATTTAAACATAAAAATTACTCATTTTTGGAAAATGAGATTCATTGAAATAGTAACTATAATTATAACTTCTTTATACTAAATTTAGTTAGTTTAGTAATCATACTACATAGTGAAATAGAGAAATCAACAATTTTGGTAATAGTTTTCAAAAATTACGACGCCTAAACACTAGAGTTTTTCGCGGCCTTTTCGGCACATTTTTTGTGAGCACTCGATGCAGATCAGTTCCTTGCATAAAAAATACAAATAGAATGTCTTCCGTTTCTTTTTAGGATCACAAGTCGAACACGTCTTACACACTCCGAGCTTGTTTTTATCAGGATTGTTTAATATATCATCTCCGATCTGAAGAATACGGCGAATAGCATTCTTACTATCTCGCTGAATGTATTCATTCTTTTCTCGGCGCTACATGTGTGGCCTTGTCAGCTGTTCCGCCAATTTCTTTATAAACTGAACCTGTGTCCAGTCCTCTGTGATTGATTGCTTAGACTCAAGACATAAGCATTTGAAATGGATATGTCCAGTGTTCTGTAAAAGATAGCCAGGATCCATCTTCGTGTTTGACGAGCCGTGGAATAATTTGAACACCTTTGATCTACTCCAATTTTCGTCTGATTGTAGTAAATTATCATCTCCAGTTTTTTGGTGATTTGATTAATGCTTACTGTGTGGTGCATACTTGATAGCAAAATCACCACCTTGTGTTTCTTAGAGACATAAGACGATAAAGTTATGTCCCTGGTTAAACCAAAAATGGATGACCCGACTATTCGGTCTTTGGAGGCCTTGAATTCAGGTGGTATCTCACGTTTATTTTTTTTTCAAAGTACCTACAAGAGTCAGCTGTTTATTTTTCAATTCATTGACTAGTTCTATAAAACAGAACCAATTCGTTTCTGTTAGATCCTTCTATTGATGTAACCAAGCTCAGAACTGCCTGAGAGGGTTTCGACAGTCTCTTCTGTTCTATGGTCAAATGTTGACTATCCGAATCTTTACCTAGATAAATGTAGGCATCAAGAAGATAGCCGTTTCTCGCATCTGTTATGCACATTATTTTCAAGCCATATTTGGCCAGTTTCTGGCATATACATATTGAATTTGCAATGACCTCTAACATCTCGTCTACGCAGGCACAAGATACAATCGTATAAACTTGTAGACATTGCTGTCTAAATGACTCGAAGACCTCGGAAAAAGGCGCAATATATTGTCCTCACGCCACTGCTCTCTAGTTTCTGCATTATCAAACCGAATGGTATTCAGCAGGACTTCCAGTCTATTTTTACCCATGATACAGCGATATATTTCTCTTCCAGAGCCATCAGTATTTTACCATGAAGTGTAGTGCTCGTGATTTTCCTTGAAGTATAAAACAAAAGACCTATAAACGCTTTTAACTCAATTAGATCTAAATCTTGAACGCAAGTTTGCTCTTATATTTTGGTCGTATCTTTCTTATCTTTTCGTTAGTATGTAGTACTATTTTTTCGAGGATCTCGTCCGTAAAAAAAAGTCTCCAAATGTCAAGTGGCGTGGTAGAATTGTTGAAACATTACGGTATGCAGGTTTTACCCCCGGTGTTTGCTGTATAATATTGCGCTGCGGTGTTCTTCCATGGCTGATGTTTGGTTGAGATGACCAACGAAAATGATTCTTCCCAAAATATTTTTTTTTTCTGCTTCTAGATTGCAATTGCACAATTGAAACATCATCTTCAGAAGACGATTGTTCAAGAAACCCCTGGAGGCGCACTTTGATGTGGAATAGAAGATTGGTCAGAAGACACTGATGGCGATCTTTGTGGCTCTCTGATCTCTTCTACAGAAGATAAATCATTTTCGCTATCAATTTCAAAATCAGACTCACAATCCTCTTGGAGCAAATAATCAACAGAAATATTGGGTTCCACATCACTGCAATCCACGTTTGGTATGTCTTCCTCATCTAACCACTTTATCTGGCCATTTTTGAATATGTTATTGTTTTGCATTCATTTTTGCACTAAAACCATAAAAATAAATGAGTACAGAAAAATTACGCAACCATCTACTTGCGGTCACAGCGACTGCTGCTCGAAGTTTTTTACTTACCAGCAAGCGTGGCACTAAATGAAGTGTAGAAAAGGTACATGGACGCACACTAGCGTACGTTGCACATAAGTCGAGAAATTGGGGTCCAAACAATCGTCGCGGTCGTGGTGACCGCCAGTAGGCGGTTAAGGGTTAAGTCAACTCATGATCTCATGACTCGTGGTCTTTTGGGCTATTTGATTCCCACGAAACAGTAAATTCCATAATAAGGTTCATCTTCTGAGATAGGAAGTAAAAAGTTATATCTGGACGGAGGGCTGTGCAAACTTTCAGAGAATTGATACTGCTCAGAGACCGAATCGACCTTTAGAATCCAATCCGAAGCTTTCTCAATTATCGAAAAAGGTTTTGTAGCGGAACTTCTTTTGCCTTTAGAGCCATCCCGCACAAACTGTATCGTCGCCTCGCGGCCAGTTAAAATATGTCTAGCCGTGCAAGGGGTATTGCTACAAAGGGAATATGAATTATCAGGCCACGATGCAATAAAAAATAAGTGTTCGAGCGACGATGCTTTCTACCAGGCTCGACGGGTGCTCGTCGACGACGCCGATCGGGTAAAGCGGGGACAGTGCGGCGTGCGGCGGCCGACTGATGAATTACTATATGCGGCTGCCCGACTCCTATGCGGTGCAGCAGTATGATTTTTTAAATAGTGCTGTCAAATTTTACATACATTTGAAACGCTTAATTTTTAAGTCAGTAACGTGAATAAAGTCTGCAACAGATTGGTGCGGCAGCATATTTTTGTAAATATATCTGCATCTACATAACTCAGATATGTACATAAGAGCTAGAAAGAGAACATGGTGTTTATTTTAATTTTCAAAACGTTGCCAGCTATTGCAATTTGGGTTAGTGGAGTCAATGATTTCATTACATACACTGAGAATGTAAACTGTTAAAGTTAATAATACGGACACAAGTTACAAATCAGAATACATTTGTCTCTTTCAAGCACCCGTGCATATTATTTTAGAAAGAGCTAATAAATGCTAATATGCTAATAAATGGCTAATTATGAATGAATACACTAATGAATTATACATGGAACCCTTCCTTATGAAAAACCAATTCTCCCGGTATAACTTTTGTCTCAATTTATTTATGTAAAAACCCAGTTTCAGGCGCTGAAAGAAAACACTCACTCTATGTGAATCGAAGACTATCACAGTTGTTTGACGTTATAAACATGATGAAACGGATTTACTATGTGACGTTTGTAGCATCCAAAGTTTTGGCAATGTCATAACTGCCACTGTCCAGGGTAGACTCGACTCGTAGAATGTCTATCCTGCCCTATCCTACGGCGGTTGTAACATTGACGAAGCGTCGGGTGCTACAAACTACAGGCGTTAAATCTGTTTTATCTGGTTTATAACACTCACTCTATTTATTATATAGGACAAGTTCACAATTACCTATTCTACCTACCTATAAACAACAATAATAATAAAAATTACCATATCGCCTGCGGATCCACCTGCCTCATCACAGAATATATGGACTCAGCAGCGTTGCTGATATAATTTAAAGACACACTTGTAGGTAGCATCTCATTAAATGGATCCGCATTATAAATGTGACTTTTTCCAAACTCATGCACCATCTGAAAGATTGTCAGATATATTATAAACTATTGTCACGTTTTAGGAGAATTAAAGATTATAGTAAGAGCTTTTATATTACGTACATCATTAAGAAACATGACCCCAACAGTAGAGAATAGATCATCAGTAGGATTAAGAAAATAAGGACAGCAGTAAGTTGTGTTAAATCTGTTCCAGGTCGGTGCAAGTGTCATCGTTGCATTTGGAAAGTGCCTGGAAAATAATTTAAATGTGATGTGATGGAATGGAATGGAATTCACCGACCGGAGCGGGCCCATCATTATATACGATTGTTACACTTCTGGAGGGTGAGCGGCGGACTCCGGACTAACGACCGGCTGTGGTAGGTTTAGGACATGTGAGCGTACATCATACCACCCATTCACTCCCCCTTCGAAGCCAAAGCATTTGAGATGCGGAAATTGCAGTTTTAGATATTTTTATCCATAGATCCTGAGAGACTAAGATCCTTAAAAAGGCAAAATGGAGATTTGGCTGGGAGGCCACGAGCACCAACTTCCACCGCGTGAAAGTGAACAGTGAAGCCATTCCGGGTGACGGCATTTGCAAGATCATGGTATTTATTTAATTATACTCGTGGTCTTTTGGGATATTTGATTCTCATGGAACAGTAAATTCTTTAATAAGGGCTATCTTCCAGCATAGAGAGTAAAGAGTTATATCTGTACGGAGTGCTGTGCATCTTAGACTTTCAGGGAATTCATACTGCTTAGAGGCCAAATCGACCGTCAGAATCCAATCTGGAGCTTTCTCGATTATTGTGGAATATTTTGTAGTGGAATGTTGTTTTCATTTAGAGCCATTCCGCACAAATTGTATTGGTGGTTTTGAGGGTACCTACCGTCAGACTCTTG
>JAOPUG010000001.1:31558854-31573951 GCA_027564375.1 Micropterix facetella | reverse complement strand
GGGGGCCCTCTCCCCCCGGCCGCCGCCCCGCCCTGCACCGCCGCGCCCGCGTCAGGTCAGTCAGTGAGTCCGGGATCAGCGTAACTATATATTACGAGTGATACTTATGGATTTTGACTTTGAGGGGAGGCCTGCGAGGTTTGGAGGCACCGTTTATACTGAAGGACATACATTTTGTTTTATTCCCATTCAACACTAGTAAATTTCGGTCAAGCCATCTCTTTACAACCCCAAGACTGTTACTCATCGAATCCTGGAGATGATGCTAAAAGTTCCCCGAAGATAGTACCATTGTGTTAATATTTATCCATAGACAAGGAATAAAACTAGTTCCAGAATTATATCCTGCGGAACACTGAAAATTGAATTCGTGGTGTCTGCCTGCGATCCGCAAGATAAGGTCCTGAACCAGTTGAACCTCTATCCCAATACTTAAGTCGGCCAGCTGTATAAGCAATAATGGTATTGGCACCGTATCGAAGGCCTTTGTAGCCAGATGAGAATACAAAGCAACTGATTTTTTATAACCCTTTCAGTAATTTTAGCTAAAATTGGAAGTTTTTAATACCAGTCCTTTTATCATCTTTATGTATATGTAGTTAAAATGGTAGTACATTTTCTTTTACCAGAAAATATACCATATTCTAAATTAACATTAATTATAATAATTAATAATTATAATGATACAATATAATTATACCGTGATTGCTTTCCAAAATTTTCCAAACGCACTAATAAATTTATAAACATGCTCCTGCGGCGTATCTTCCATGCACAACGACGATTGTATTTGTCGATATTCATTCAGTTGTGCTATCATCATTGTTAGATCTAAATTATCCTGTACGTGGTTCTGATCGCATAGCACACTACAGCGAATCCAACTTTGTATTACGAGACTTTGCAGCTTTTTGTGACTATCGAAGTAGGAGAATAACTGACCGTCTCTCAAACAGAACATTGTAAACGCTCGCACAACACTGTAAGTTTAAGTAATAATTTCAATAAATTAGTAAGAGACATTGACGTATAAATATATAGACCGGGTATTGATTGGCCTTTGGCAGCTTTGCCGAAAACAGCCGAGCTGGCTTCTTAACAAAAAACTGCTAGTCAGTCGACAGTATGCTACGATTAAAAACCCGCTTCGTTGTTTCCTCGCAATACTACAATTTAAAATGTTTTGTTGTGTATCGAGAAATTGCTGAAATTCTTCTAGAAAACAGCCGAAAGCAGTGAGTATTTCACGAATAACTTTTAATATTACATATTTTTTCTGCAACGATTTAATAGTATTTTGCAGGCAATTACAGATATGACATCATCTCCCATAGGATATTTTCTATATCGATTCGAAAATGGAACCTCAGTATTTATTTATTTATTTCATAAACAAATCATTATCCACCTTGAAGAGATGTGGGCTCGCAGTAGAAATATCTAGCTCTAGAGCTGTTGAACATAGCGCATTTATGTGCTGTAAGACATGCATAAGCAGAATTCACCGACTTAGGTTGGTTCGCGAGGACAGTTCCACAAATAGATGACGAGATTGAGTTTGATTATAATTATCCGGCACATAGAGACAAACCTTCGCTAGCATGCTAGGATTATCAACTCTTCTACAGATCAGCTTATAAACGTAGGCCATGGTTAGCATTTCCCTGCGCAATTTAAAGGAATTACAACCCATCATGCGTAGTCAAAAATTTGTAGGGTATAAATATGGATAGTATACGTATTGCTTAAAATATACGAGGCATAAGAAACATTTTTGTAATGTTCGAACATTGATATAAAGACCCTTATGTGGATTCCCTATAATTACATTCGTTTCCAGTCTACTTATAATTGAATTATACAATGTATGCATAGCCCGGACATTGTGAAAATACTTTAGGTTACGAATAATGAAACCTAGAAACTTAAAAGAGGACCTGTACAAATCAGTGATGTGCGCCTTAAACGTAAGCTGAGAATCAAAGAGAACTCCTAGATCCTTTACTTTCGAAACTCTGGCAAGCACATCACCAGCGATGGAGTAATCATACATCAGTGGTGTGGTCGATCTAGTGTATGTATTGTATTGGTATTAATTTCTCAGCAGTGTTAGTTTGATTCCTCGTTTTAGATAAAATAGTTTCAGATTTTTGCCTGCAGTGGTATTGAATGCCAGGTCTATATATTTATGTCAGCGGTAGGAGAAAGCATTTTTCAACATACTTCACATTAGCACTCTCCGATGCAATAAAATAACCTGCTAATTCATCAAAATCTCCATAGAATTTTGCAATTTCTTTATCGCCGAAAATCATTTTGGTGAAGTGAAATGCAAACTCGGCGACTTGCAGCACTGCCGACCCATTCACAAACGAGTGCTTTACGCACGAAAACACATTCGACGAGAGCACTTCGTGCATTTTGTCTGTGTTTTGATGAGTCGAAACGATCATTATTTTCTTGATGCAGGCATTTAGATGTTCTAGTGTATTGGAAAAGTCGCGAATCGAGCAGGAGCCGAGGTAGCGGTTAAGCCAGGAATCTGAAATGCAAAAAAGGACCCGATTAAAAGCCGCCCGCGATACTGAATTCTTGCACATCGCAAATATAGAAGCCACTATTGCAGCTCTTCAACCTCAGTTTTTCTGAAAATGTATTCCCCCACAAATAGAAAACTATTGGCATAGTGCCCGTCCCTAAAAAGGATGATAAAGCAGCAGTAAAAAAATATAGACCAGTCGGTCTATTATGTGCCCCTTGAAGCTATTCTATAAGGCTAAACACCTGTCATTCCAGTTGAACAACCCATTAAACGAGGCACAGCATGGGTTCCGAGTGGGGCGTTCTACGGACACCACTCTTCTAGCGTTCACGCACAGGATAGTATCGAACCTGGACAGGAATGTGCAAACTGATGTCATACACTTTGTCATGACAAAAGCGTTCGATAAATTAGATCAAGACATATTGTAAAGAAACTACATGACAAGGGCATCTCCACTAATTTTTATTTCAATGACTTCTTGCAAAGAGCCCAATATCTATCAAATGACTTCTATACATCCATCGATTTCCTCACTCGATGGGATGTCCAATAGGGTTCAAATTAAGAGTGCTTTACTTTTCCTAGTGTATATTCTCCAACCTATAGCATGGATTTGTATATCCACTCAAATCTGCTTCTAAATTTGGATAAATTGACTCGATATTTCGATAACCGCAAGCCTATTGATATATTTGGATTTTAAAAAGGCATTTAATCTTGTGCCGATAATCAAGTTACTTATAATATTAGAGCATCTGGGTATCCGAGAACAACTCTTGAAATCCTTCGCCGCAGGCAGAAAAATGCACATTAGCGATCGACTGTCATATGAAATGAATTTTACTAATGGTGCAAGACAGGGCTCAGTCCTTGGATCACTTATGTTTATTTTATACCTCACCGATCCACATCCGATTATTGAATCGCGTTCCAGTTGTTATCAGACACCAAATTATTCGCAAATCTCCTGACACATTGACCTCAATCTCAGTCATATCTGGAGGAATCAGTGTATGGACCGAGACATAGTTGCTCAGCCTGAATACTGAGAAATGTGTTGTACTGCAAATTGGTACTATTAACCCTAAAACTTCATACTAGCTGAGCGGTACACAGTTGACACACAATGAAAGCAAAAGGATCTGAGGGTAATAATATCCTTTGCCCTAAAATAACTTTTATGCTTCCCCTTTGTGACCTAGTGCCTGTTCTGTCATAGGTAATACAAATCACCACAAAAATACACTACATCATAGTATTAGTTCATACATTGTATTTAATTTATAAATAATCATCAAGATCAATGTGTATTAAATGAATAAATAAGTCACGCACAACATACCTACCAATCAAAATGTGTTCATCTTGTTGATAAGTTTGGCTGCTGCTAATAATATCGATAACCCCATCCGCAAAAGATTTCAGTAAGCATATAGAATCGGAATCTCTTTGATTTGATATATTGGTAATATCTGATAGAATACGTTTAGCGATATCCGATATGCTGACTCCATATTCAATGTAAAAATAACAAATTAATAAATGAGCTTTGATCAATGTTTGTTTTTGATTGAATGATACTCCTTCAAACGGTATTTGAATCAATAAATTGTGAAGTTTTTGACACTGAAATTAAAATAAAATAAAAATACAAAATAACAAAAGTCAATCCAACCAAATTTATACGAACCACGTCAGTGATGTCGGTCGCCAGCGCCATCGTTATATAAATCATGGTAAAATTCTGCAATCCAATTTCGGTTAGGGAATTTAGTTTGTTTTGAGTAAATTTTGGATAAATCCGGCCTTTTATCCTCTGACACTGGCTGATTTGTTGAAGATCGTGGTGCTTCTTCAAATAAAAACCAAGCAAGTGCAGAAACATGCAAAAACTTGATTCAGTCACTGCGCAAGTTTTGTCTCCGTCGGTGAAGCGGTGCAATTTACGAGCGATCTGAGTAATTGACTGCCTAAATAAAAATAAAATATTCCCTTATTAGACTGTTACTAGAAAAGAATGAACTAAATTGCGAAACTTAGAAGATGTTTGTGCGATTATCCGGACCGAAGTGACCAAATATGTATGTGTGAAAAAAAAACTAAATATGGCATTAGGCATTTATATGACATGCCTTGCCCAGGCGATAAGGTGGATATCTCCTCTCTAGGCAATCAGAAAAATCCATATGGGAATTGCAGGACAAAATGCAGACTTTTTAAGGACCATACGCGTTATAATGTAGGAAATAGACAAAGGAGTCGGTACATACAAAATCGAGTTGCGATGCAGTTGTGGAAGCATAAAAATGTGTTTTATTTTCAATGCTGAGATGCATTGCACCTTGGGTCTTTGGCCACCTATCCATATATAGTTTATAGCAGAATCGCTTCCCTATCGATCCCAAAGACCAAAGCGGAAGACCTGGATGAATGGCGATGTTGTTGAGGCCCTTTTCAGTCTAGGATGACAAGAGAAGTAATTTACTATTTAACTATCACAATATCTTACTCTGAAAATCCAATCGCACTGTCCTTGATTGCCGCAGCACTAAACGCAGAATTCAAGCGCTTATGAAAATATTCCCAAAGAATATTTAGTGTATCGTTTCGTGATTCCCACCACATCCCCGTCAATTCTATTATTTGTTTTAAGCATCTTCTTAATTGCATTTCCGTTATTGAAGTGTTTGGATTCAAAAATAACGTTTTCATACATTTTTCGAGTAAATCGTAATTGGCTGTAATCTTAAAACAAAACAAAAAAAAATGATATGTGGAGCAGAAGTTTTTGGAAAATATATAAAAATGTGCCAAATTAATGCAAAACAATACACACCCTTTGAGACTGTGAATTATAGCTTCCATCTTTATCATATCCGCATAAAAACGCTACGTCATACAATTGCCACAGAGCAAAAGCACCGATATTCTCGCAAGGAATGGTGGAAAAATGAAGCCCGTTTATGGATTCCTTAATATCTTTAGTGAGTATGAACTTATTCAGAATCTCGTTGTAGTAGCTCCAAAAACATTGACCTTCGGGTAGAGTTTCGGAGAAATGTTGAGTCGCGATCCACAATTCTTTAACACAATCGCATATGAATAAATCTTTATCCGAATGTTCATTTTGCGTAGATATCTGTAATAAAATATATACTTCTGATCTGCACACTGTAAAAAAATGCCATTAATTCCTACAATTTATGTATAGGTACTTACGGAGCGATATCGCGAAACCGATAATGCAGTCAAATTGTAAATTAGCCATTGCAGTTCTGATCTTATTTCATCGCTTTTGGAAATGCGCTCATCGGCTACATCTGGAAAATCTTCTAAAACCGGTTTCATATGCTGCTCAACCAAAATGATCTTCTGACGAATCAAAAGAAGAAACCACGACATTTCCAAATGCAGGTGAAACAGGTGATACGAAGCCAGTGGGCACTCATTCCCTTGCACAGACGAAGAATTATGGACAACAAAATCAGGTAAATCCTTAACAGTACCTATCAGCTTACGGAACGAAGCAATGAACATGCTTAGCTTTTGCAAATATCGATTCGTTTCATAGGCAGGGGCGCGTATTTTGTCGGAAAGGCACAAATTCAACTGCTCCAAAATAAAACTTAAAAACTGCACTGTCTGCCCTCTCAACCTGGGGATATCGTTTTCTAAATCCAGTGAACCGAACGATGTTCTACTTGTCTTCCCCAAATTGTCGAGAACTTGAAAGCACTTTCTCGTTAGCGAGAACAGTTCATCTTCGTGTTTGAAAAGGGCTGAACCTCTGTGGTAGTTATTTCCATATAAATGAATGTCGAATAAACTGCGATCATCATCAATTTCCACGTGATTTAAATGTGCTAATATCGATAAATCTAACGGAGTACGAATCGTATTGCGTTCTTCTTTTTTACACTCGAATAAAAACATATTAATTTAGAAACTTGAAAAAAGCAATAAATTACGCAAATGTCAGATATCAAATGTCAAAATTTCCCGCCATATGATCCAGCGTTGCCATGCTTATAAAGATGATCATAGGTATTCAATAGAAAATAATCATATTTCAAGATAAAATCGTATTCTATGATGATGTTCATGACATAAATATATAATGTACATCATAAAATTATAAAACTTGGTAAAATAACGCTAGTAAGCAACATAATCGTATTTTACATATCATACGATATATTTTTTGTATGATTGGTCATTTACTCTTTGAAAAATGTTTTAGTAGATTTTTATTGGCGTAAAATATTTCTTTAATAAACATTTTTTTGCTTTGTATTTATATTCATTGTTATCATTTTCTCATAATATTTATTTATTTTGACGGGAACGGCTATTTTATTAGTATGTAGCAACATTTACCTAGACGCCATCTTTCTTTTCTCTGACCGTGTGCGAACGGGGTGGGTTATGTTCGTTTTTCGACTGTTTTACTAGCATATAATGCGAAATAATAATATTTGCCTCTTATTTATTAGTTTATTCGTTGTGTAAAGTTATTTTGATGATATTTTGTTGGCTAGTGGCTCCAAAAATAACGCCAAAGTTCTTTAATTTTGTACCACGTGTGTGTGTTCGGCTGACGTTTCTTCAACGTGAATTTTCGTTTTTATGTTTTAGAAAACATCCAAGATGACTAACTCGAAGGGTTATCGACGTGGTACGAGGGATTTGTTCTCCCGCAAATTCCGCACGCGGGGAATCATCCCTCTTTCCACTTATATGAAAGTTTACAAAGTCGGCGACATCGTTGATATTAGGGTGAGTTGAGGCTATTTCATCTTAGGTTTTCAATGGATAATTCATCTTGTTTAGCTGCCTCTATGGGAGTATACACCTTCCAGAGTTGTACCCACCATAAGTACGAAGGTACCAAGTTGCACCCTGCTGACCATGTATTTGCCAAATTACTGCAGATAGCCTAAACTAATCTAACCTAAAAGCGGAGTTTCATTTTTGGGTGAATTTATTGGCGGCTTAACATAACCTACATTATCAGCAATCGATAATGCAGCTAAAGGAGGAGTCCCAGCCTAATTTAACCTATCCGAGCGTAGTGTAGACTCAGCGGGGTGAGGATCAGGCAGGATGAGGGTTTGGCGGGTGCGAAACCAGCAGTGCAAACTCGATGCCTGCATGTTCAGCGGGGTGCAAACTCGTGCTCCCCTCTGCGGGGATTTATAGCTTTTCCAGTTCATTATTGACTTCTAAATTTTCCTTTAGGGTAATGGTGCAGTTCAGAAGGGCATGCCGCATAAAGTATACCACGGAAAGACTGGCCGAGTATACAACGTCACCGCACATGCTCTCGGTATCATTGTTAACAAAAGGGTGCGCGGTAGAATAATCCCGAAGAGGATCAACGTGCGCATTGAACATGTCAAGCACTCCAAGTGCCGCGAGGACTTCCTCACGCGCGTGAAGGAAAACGAGAAGCTTAGGGCGCAGGCCAAGGCTAAGGGCACCATCGCCGTACTGAAGAGACAGCCAGCGCAACCGAGACCTGCGCACATAGTCGACGGATCTCAGGAGCCGGTTCTCCTCGCCCCTATCCCATACGAATTCATTGCGTAAATAAAGTTTTTATAAGTTTGACAGTCATTGGTTTTTTTTTATTAGGTAATACAAACCTGTCATCATGCATGCCCGCTATAGTCGCCGCATTACAAAGTGGTCACTGGGGCCATAAAATTCGGCGACTGACCGGCAGGTACCTGCAGTCACTCCCCGTAAGGCAATACAATTGCGAAAGAGTTCGCATGATTCTAATGGTTCGTCGAGAGTGACCACTTTGTAATGCGGCGACTTTTTATAGTGGTGAGATGTTACTTAAAACGTTAAGGACTCATATATGAGCCGCTCTTCGTTCAATTCGTTCGTTCTTTAAAAGAGCTGTCAGCCGCTGCGGGCACCAGTCGTATTCGATCTTCCTATTGGAAGAGACTACTTCAACTTGATACCTACACAATAATCTAACCTTGTTGAAACCGATTTGATTGCAGCAGCGTGCTCGGATGCCGCGAACACCTGCAACTTTGAATACGCATGTTACAATAAATTTCCAACAATATTAAGGGGAATTTAGTTTTAAGGCTATACTCGGGCGAGCCCGTCACCCCGAGGCGTTTCAACGAATTTTATGTTTATATCGCCCCGAGATGAAACGTACAGAATTTGGACAACTACGTCACTGTCCGTTTTCCTTTTCCTTACGGCAAGGCACTGGGAAGTGCCACTCAGAGGGCAGCCTCACTCCCTGACCAGATTAGGTCGGATTTCTCCGTCCACACGTCTGGTGCCAGGCTCGAAGTCGCTTGTGCAACCTCTATCTACTGTAATAACGCGGCATTCCGTAACTCGGAAATATTGTGGACCCGTGGCGACTTTTACTACGCCCGCGTCTTAGAGTACATACATTCCCAGACCCCTCCGGGTCTTAGTCGATTGACAACAATGCCAGTATGTCCGGCCCGTGCGTCAGCTGTTCAGTTCCGCCCGATGTTCCGAGCCCAGATCCACCGCATAGCGGGTACCCCAGGTTGGGCCCTCTTCGAGGAGGCTCCCGGATAGGAGCTGCCCCGCGAGTTAAGCCGGCCAAGTTGACATGACGGCCATAATTGCCCAAGCTACACGTAACCGTTAGGAACAACTTAAGGTCAATTAAGACTTAAGGAGGGCTGTCCGAAGGATGGTCCATCATGCGATGTTTTCCTACTATAAAACCTCCATTATTTACATCCTACCTTTCCTGCTCTATGTTCCTTTCCTGCTCATTATTTTCCTGCTCTAAAACCTCCTTTATTACGGTGTGTAACTCGGATTATCGTGGCGGAAGTTATGCGACGTTTCGGGTTACCCCAATAGGGTTCCACCATCGTTTCTTACAAACAGAGTAGTGTACAAATGCGGTAATCATACTCCATTCTTGCAATGTCAATTTACGAAATTAAATATTGAAAAATATGCTTGAAGGGGCACGAAAAAACTATCTGCGAAAGCGGAATGTTGAAAGACCAATTTATACGTGGAATAACTCAACCGTATAACATTAAAACGATATAACAATGAAGTAATGGTTACCACTGAAAAACGTAAAAGATACACATTACGAGTAGAAAATTATTATAATCATTCATAATTAATTCGAAAACAGTGTCCAATCTATAGTATCTGAAAAAGGTAAAAAATGTGCAAACAGCATTATTTTAATGTGTTACGTGTGTTTTAATGGGCAGCATAATAAACTCGTTTAGAAGCATTATAACCAATGTGCTAAAAATGGCAGCTGTTGCTAGTTTGCTAGATTTGTTATTAGTTCAGTCAATGGGTATAAAAATCGTGGAGAAATTAACTAGTGAGTTTGGCAGGTTTCAGTGATATTAAACATTATAATTGACTTGGCTACTACTAATATCTTAGGTTAGGTCTTTATATCCTGGGTTGTCCTTTTACCGGCTGGATATTCTTTGTTACCTTTTCGTGCCATCACCTATGCACTTTGGTAGAAGAGCAATTTTTGCATTGCTCTGTATTATTTTTGATTTAAAAATATTAGGATTAAATTTATTTATAAAAATTGAAGTTGTTTCGGATCTTCGGATCGGAAGAAGATTCCGAAGTTGTTTGAGTCACTGAAACACACTAAACGTGCTAGTTTTATTCGGAGTGTACCCGAAGACCGAACTACATGATGCATGCTACAGCAGATGGATCGTTTTAGTGTGGAAGTACCTTTGAGACATGATCTCATGTGTAACATATGGGGCTCCGTAACGTAAACCGGGAAGCCGCACTGCGACTTGGCCGCTGTAAGGAAACAAACATAATAAACGTTTCACTCGGTCTTTGCATAACAAAATGGAGGATAGGCATAGGATAGAAAATATAACTTAAAGATTAACGCCTGAACAAACTTTTCAAATTGAAAAGAAAACCCAAAAGCCTTCTATATTCAGGGAAAGGAAAAGAATTCAAAGTTTGTTTGGTTATCTACTTAAAGTGCCTTCTGCTAATATATACAGGACGTACGATAAAGCCCCCGAAACCTTTTTATGCGCCGTTTTTCACAGGAGAGAGTTTTCCGTTTGATGTATATATGGAAGCGTCAAAACAACATATCGCGGAAAACTGATAGATTGACCCCAGGCGATATATACCTCATTTTACGCGTCTCGTTGCTGTCATCAACTTTACTTTCTGTTACTTCCACCGTTTATTTTTTTTAAGCTCGAATTTTGAAAATCCGCCGTGAATACAACACTCACTGTATCTTGTTTTACGTCCTTGCGTTCGAATATGGGCATTGAGAACATTTTAAGAAGCGTATTCCACGTAGTAGAGAGTTTGAAACCATCGTACCTATTGAAGTTTGGGGTTTTTCTTATTTCGATGGGTTCCCGAATCATTCGCGGAAAGTAAAATTATTCTTTTGGTAGCGCAATGGGATTTTGAAACTGCACCCAGTGATGTAAGGGATATAATACCATTGCAAACTCCGGGTGTGTATGAAATCGAATGCAGCTGTGGGTTAGCCTACGTTAGACAAACGAAACGGGCTTTAGCCACTCGACTGATGGAACACATCAAAGCGGTTTAAAACGTTCAGCGAGAAAAATCGGCAATCTGCGAATACATATTGGATAGCAGAACTAATCACTGGGTGCAGTTTCAAAATCCCATTGTGCTATCCAAAGTGCAATTTTACTTTCCGCGCTTGATCTGGGAAGCCATGAAAATAAGAATAACCCCGAATTTCAATAGAGCCGAAGGTTTCAAACTCTCTACTACGAGGAATCCGCTTCTTAAAATGTTCTCAATGCCCATCTCTGAACCCAAGGACGTAAAACAAGATACAGTTAGTGTTGTGTGCACGGCGGATTTTCAAAATTCGCGCGCGCCGAACCTGCCGCCCCATCACCGTTATAATCTACGCAGTAGCAGCATCAGTTTGCCGCACACCCGCAAAATAACGGATGATAACTGCCAGTACTTTAGTCTATCCTAGACAACGGCGGCTGCAGCATCGCCGAAACGTCGTGTGCTGAAAAACGTCACGCGGTAAATTCAATTATCTTATTTATGATATGTACCTCATTTTATGTATCTCATCATAGTCAACAATTTTGCTTATGGCTATTTCCGCCGTTATAATATATAAAAATACAAAAAACTCATTTTATCGGGCAAATTTATATGGCAGGTATCCCAATAGTAGGTGACCTAGATCCCAAAATCAACGGAGCTCTGCGCATTAGCCATAACTATCGATTACCGAAAGAAAATTTTAAAACCAACGTAGTTTTTTTTGTTTAGACCCCAGGCGACATGTGCCTCATTTCAAGCGTCTCATCATGGCCAATAACGATTTTTTTTGATATCTTCACCGTTTATTCTGTTTTGAGCTCTAAAAATCCAAAACGTAATTTTATCGGGACAATTTGTATAGCAGGTAGGTCGTACATACCCCAAAATCATATATGCTCTGCGCATCGCCAATAAATATCGATTGGCGAAAGAAATGTTTAAAATGGACGTAGTTTACTCGAGTTATCGTGCAAAGTAACATCCACATATCCAGACACACACATTTTTTTTTATTTAGATGGACTCTATGACACATGTCGCATACATTTTTTCGCATGATTTCAAGACTTCGTCTCACCTTTGTAGTAATACTATATGGACTTGAAGTAGTATAATATTATTGAGTGGACCGAAATCATACTATTTGAATACTTTAAAAAGTTCTCAAGTTTCATGCGACTAAAGTTTTATTTATCTTCTGATTCTTGTGAGTAAACGCGGAGAAATATCAAAATCAGTGAGTCGATGAAATAGTTTTAAAAAAATTGTTAAAATGCATGTAAAATATTCTGGAACTGAATTTTAGATTAAATATTTATGTATTTCAATTTTAAATGAGTGAGAATATGATCCCAGCTAAATCATTTTTGCCTAATTTTTCACTGATTTTCATGTCATATTTCTCATTTATAAATTTAACAAAATCAGAATTTTATGAGAAAGCACTCCCAACAGTATAAAATTTAAAGGTATATACTTCGTAATATTTCAACTACCGCGATTTTACGGAGTGACGTTTCTCGGATTTGCATAGTGCCGACCTTTAACAAACCGCAGAATCAGCACGTTTCAAAGTAGAGATAAATAACACAATAAGTAAACTTTAAAGAAAATTGTAAATGCTTGCAGTTTAAAGAAAGTGTCATATACTTAACCAATAAAGAAATGCCTGATTCAATTAAAAAACCATTAGCTTTTTCAAATTTATAAATAGTTGATAACAAATTATTGCCTTATATAGTAATATTCATTACACATTATCATTATTATAAAACGATAGTTTATGATATACGTATTAATTTGGTAGGTTGTTGTTTGCGTAATTATGTTGGCTGACGCGCCACAACTTTTAGATAACTTTGCTAGTTATAAGGCAAGGCTAAAAACAAAATTCTACTCTTATGACATCTAATTTTAAATATAAAATTGTGCTTATTTTAACTTCCCGCCTTTATAGCCATTTTGGTGGCATTTTTATCAATGTAGCATCTATATCAACGTAAGTTTATAATTGTTTACAATGTAATTACTTCAGCCACCATAGTGGCCAAGTATTGAAATCGTGCGCGAAAAATGTTAGTATGCACGATAACTTTAGTAAACTGCGTCTGATTTAGAAAAATCTTTCGGCAATCGATAGTTCTTGATCCCAGTTCATTTTTGGGTATATACGTCATACGGTTTGTTTATTATTGTAATAAATAAAATAATACAATTAATTAACGTGTCAATGGGCGAGCGCTGAAGTATCAAGAGAACATAGGCACTGCGGCGGTGCTTTACACGTCATTCGCCACGCACTAGAAGCCCGTGCGAGAGCGAGACACAACGCTGCGATCGGTATCGCCAGGTGACTAGTGTGACGCGAGCACACTACTCGTCATCTCATATGAGCGCCTAATATCGACGCGGGAAAGTAACTAGCCACGTGTTAGATAGATAAAATTGATGATGGAGACAGATGATTTTTTTTAAACCGGACGTAGTTTATTCGAGTTATTTATCGTGCATAGTAACATTTGCAACCTCGCAGGATATTAAGAAGACTTGGCCCCCTCGGGGGGAGGAGGAGAAGGAGAAGGAAATGTTTCAACTAGGTATAAAATGTTATATTAATAGTCAGATAAAGGTTTAACCTTACGTATGAATAAAATATTTATTTAACAATCTTCATATCTTATGACTAATATAGGTGGAGGAATATCGATGAAAACGAGACAAAATAGCTTTTTGTGTTTTATATTATTATGCTTTTTTAAAATAACATATCCCTAAAATAACGTGTAAAATAAGTGATTTTGCGAAGATTGGAAGATATTGTCATATTACTTTGGCTACCTAAGTGACCAAAAAAGTCACACGGGGGCTAGGGACTATCAACCACACAAAGGTTTTGGAAAGATTTTTCTCTCAGAACAATTAAAGCGGAAGAATATTTGGGGCGTCATGAGATTTATCTATAACGTAACACTTGAACCCCTTCCACAAAGTAATTCCTTTTCATTGAGGGAGTCTTACAGGAGTGGCACACATGTTTACAATGTATGTAATTAATTGGTTAGGAAAAAAAATATATTTATATAATCGAATAAATTATGCCGAGGTGGATTAGTGGGGATATATACCGTTTTGCAATAAAGCCCGTATAGGAAAACGGCACAGGTCGTTAAAACTACCCGGGTGGTGGATATGACCACCGTTTCAATTGATCATGTTGGAGAAAATGAAATGTTCAAAAATAATCATCATTGTTATAGTCGTTTCTTCTCTAGAAAATATCATATAAATTTCGGCTATACAACTATTTGTAATACTCAAATAATATTATTATTGGAGAACTTGGAAGCTATGAGTACCACCTGCAATCGAACTCCCTAACAGATATTCGTAACTCAAAGTTTACCGCTTAAGCCCACCGCTTGTAGTGAAGGGGGAAAGGTCGGTGTTGCGAAGTCGGAGCAGTGCGGAAAGCAGAAAATTGACTAAAATACTGTTCCCTTTGTAGTCAGGCGAATGCCTGCCTGAGGCCAGATACCTCCTGTTTAAGAAAAACTCAATTAGGTACTTCGTGTACGACTTGGAGCTTAATTAATTTGCCCACACAGAAAATACTCCTTGATTTTCGATAAAAGCGATCCGAAGGTGATTTTTGACCCGGACAAAGAAGAATATCGTTTTCAGCATCATCGTGATGCTTAAAACTAAATTTAATAAAATAAGAACGATGACTACAAAATTTAACGACTCGTCAAAATTAGGAAGCAAAAATAGATTTCTCTCAAATTAAATCGGATAGATGATGTAAAAAACTGCAAGTTCAATGTAAATTAACAATTGTTTGCAATAAATATTGATATGGTAATTCAGTTATTTTATAGGTGAAAAATTAAAAGGAGACTGATTTCTGTACACATTATTATATGATAGCCTACATAATAATATAGGACATTCATC
>JAOPUG010000001.1:31544854-31556398 GCA_027564375.1 Micropterix facetella | reverse complement strand
CATAGATAAAAGTATTTAGTAGTTTTAAGTATTTCTTGAGGTCAATTACTAAAATCAATGAAAAAATTACAACACAAAAATTTACTGAATATTTCTGAAAACTCAAAATGTTTTTTCTATTTTCAAAAAACTGTGTCCATATAAAGCCAAAATTAGTGAATATTTACATGCCTTCCTAAGTGATTGCCGGCATGATTCTAAGAAATGAATCTTACCGCAATCACTCTCTCTGTGACAAAACAAAATGTGATTTCGCACATATTGAAAATTACGCTATTTTACATGGCAACTTCTATTTCTTATAATTGGGATTGCTGAAATTATTTTATTATTTACGTAAGTATGAAATACCATAATTTAATGACTTTTAGCACTAAAAAATAAGCATTGTCTAGGAGTTTAATGTTTTTGTAATGTGTAAATTAGTACCAAAATTAACAGTGTCCCTATTAATATGACCTCCCGCTGTATTTTATCTCCGAGCTATTAATTTTATATATTAGTTATTTTGTCTCAAATCTCTATTTCACCTATTTAAGGATCTTGTTCTCTCCAGGAAAATAATTACCTCATTCCTAGAAAAATTATCTAAAACAGCAATTTCCGCATCTCAAATACTATAGCTTTGAAGGGGAGTGAATGGGTGGTAAGGTGGCAAGACAGCCGTCCTAAACCTACCACAGCCAGTCGTTTATCCGGAGTCCACCGCTCACCCTCCACATGTGTAACAATAGTATTATGATGGGCCTGACTCTGGTCGGTGAATTCCATGGCAGCTCCGTCTGTACTTACTCCTTCCTAGGAAAAATATCTAAAACCAACTGCGGGTGCCCATGGAAAATGCTAGTTAAGTACTTACATCCACCATATCATCATCAAATAGTAGCCAGAATCCATGGCTTTTTACGATGCTAATGTAATGCCCTCGATTTGGACCGGAGCCACAGTGCACTACCACAGCCACTAAGTCGTACAGTCTATCGGGATTAACCGCGTCATCAGACTGAAAAAAACAAACAAAGATAAGGTGCTGAATTCTGTGATGAGAAAAGCGTAATGCTCTTATGTAAAATTAATAATAATTCGAGCAATGCTAAACTTATTTTACGAGCTACCTCACGACATTACTGGTTACGTAAGATCGACAGGGTTAGAATGGTCACAACTCTCTAATTCCGTTGTAAAATACTAGCGCCGCAGGCAATTTTTTGTCTGAATACGGCAGTAAAGGTGCAAAAATCAGCACATTTTATTGAGTTTGGGTGATTACGAACCCCAGTGAATAATTAGCATAGGAGGTCCAGAGAGTCCAGATCCACTCATAAATATCAAGTCCCAAAAATTTCATAAATGGTAAAAAAAATACAAAATATCATTATGAGTAGTTTTTCAACATTTCTATTGATGGACAGCCGTCAAAAAAACCTCAATCTACGTCATTGAATGTGTTACAACCACTCGTTCGGTAAATTAAGCTTGTACCGTTTATGCTCGAACTGTGATTAGACAGATCCAAAGAAAGGAAATAGATTGGTCAAAAAAGCCATTTAAGGCAAATAAAGATGAGGAGTGTTCAAAACTATGTTGCTAGTTAGATTATGTAGATCTCTGTAAATTGCAGTCACAAATGCAGTAAATGTTAAAAATAATAGGATAATAAAGTCTAGAAAAGGTAAAACCATCAGAAAATATATTATTTTATTAATTATTAAATTAAAAATAATATTTGCCAAAATCTTTCAGCCGACCAAAATTAAGACCAGCCGATTGCGATCGACCTGTTTCTGATTGCCGAGTTAACTACGTTAATTTTTTTTTGTCACAAAAACATAATAATGGGCAGGTGAAAGACAGTAGATACTTAATTGTGCCTACAACTACCTGAAAAGGAGCAATGGTCAAAAAAAGACAGAATGATTACAGTAACAGTACTCGATATACGTACCGTATTGAACAGTCTCAACTCCAACGGGAACACAACTCGATGAGATACTTTAATATACCTATTATACTGTTCCATATATTTAAAACGCTTCAAATGCAATGCTAATATTAGAGGTAATTTCTTGACTCGCATCCGCTTCTGCGCCTCCTGATAACTACTACAGTAATCACATTTAAATTTATTATCACTACAAAGCGTCTCCATGTCGCTAAAGCATTTCAGGCAGTGGGTGATGCTTGTGTTTTGTCCGACCTCCACCTGAAACAATTAATTCAATTTTATCATACTCTGTCCAATTACATCAATGCTATGAATTCTTCAAACGCGGATGTGTAGAAATTTATTCAAACTCCTAACTATCCAAAAGCGACTGCGGAGCAGTTAAAGAGACCGCACCTGCATGATGTTTTGCTTTAGCTCAAGCAGCAAAGAATTGACTTTGCACTGGCGTCTTCTTAGATAGATAGATAGATAGAAATTATTTATTGCATATTTTAAAATAAAACATACAACAGGCGGACTTATTGCATAAATTACAATCTCTTACAGCCAACCTTCGTGAAAGTGAGAGAATTTTTGGGGTCCGTTAGACTGCCAGCAGCACTGCGACGTGCCTGACTTGACGTTCATATTGCAACGTGAAACTTGTACTAAACCTGGCATTCGGAAATCACTTTGCTAATAGATGGAACGCCATTTCGCTGATGATGCTACGGCAATTCACTTTGAAGTTATACATACAGGTCAGATATTTTCCGGACACACCTCATACATACATATACACAAGTACATATACATACACTCAGACATTCCTATTGAGATAAAAAATACGAGTGTACTTCAAATATACTTACGTTAATTAAAATACACAGAAAAACTAGTAATCTAATCATTTGCAATTTCTTATTCTGCAAGATAGAAAATATAGCTTTTGTACTCCCTCTACTCATGTTTAGAAGCCAAGTATGAATTTGTTACTTTGAAATATTGTTGCTTTTTACAGATTTATTATATTATTCAACTTAGACCCGAGGAGCCATACAAGATAATGTGGCCGAGCAAATGTTGTAGTTCTCATTTTAGGGACAGGGATGGATTATGTTTTAGGACAGGAACCACAATCTTGTTAACATAAACAAATCCAGATTTGTTTATGTTATTGTTTCATGGTTATCATCCACTGGTCGGCCAATTACATCTGTGGCTCCAGACTTATGCCGCTAAGTCACGGCATGAATTCGCGCCGTGAACCACATCATTGTGCCCCTCTACATTCATGGGTCAACACAGTCGTGCGTGAAACCTGTTGCGAAATGGATGATGAAGCTGCTGCTATAATATTGTATGCTCTGGCAACATGTAATTATTTGAACATACAAAATAAAAAAAAAACCATTTTCCTTATCCCTTCCCTGAGGAAAGAATACATAATATATGCATCTGCATACCAAGTGGGCCTCCCTCCAGCTCCCGAGCAATTCAACTGGATTGTAACGAATCTTTTTTTTTAAATACAGGAATTTCAATATTTATTAGGCCGGTTTGAGTGCCATACCGACCGTTGGCCAATACGCCCCGCGTAGCTTCGGTCCTGACGACACGCACTGATCGACCGCCGGTTTTCGGTTGGTAGCTTTCAGTGTTCTCCTGACCAAAGAACAGCGTGGACTGGTACAGTCGCAATGGATGCATTTACAAATCTTCGTAGATGTTTGAAGAAAAGACGGTCCTTGTATAACATGACTAAGGTTCCATAGTGGTTAACGAAGCCGAACTTCTATAGCGCGTCGGTCGACTGACGTACTCAATACTGACTCGCTCGACCGAAAGTTTTCGTACGCAGTGCATAGATCGTCTGCGTGCGTACCGTCAGTATAACACTGTAATGTTTCCATGCATTTCCATACAAGTTGATGGTTGAGACCAACATACGAACCGACAGTGGTCTGGCACTGAAACCGGCCTTAGATTAGTAATTCGACTCTATGCATCAACATTTCTATTTTATCTTTATATTGCGGATATTTTTAATTCCACCGTACGTTTTCTGAGTGATAATACTCTAAAAAGAGCATTTCCAAATCATTGTTCCAATTTGTACACTGCTGGGCTGCGATTTTACTTGCGTCTGTCCGCAACGGTAGTCGAGAGTGAACTGGCACGACGTCGTGAATGTGGGTGCGTTTGCGGAAAAGCCTCGTGAACGAGGTGGGAACCCTTTGTCTGCGGGTTAAAATACTGACTTCGATCGGGGAACAGGCGTGAAAATACGAACACCCGCGAAAACCATCCACATTCACACCTGTTCGCGGTGTAATCGGAGCCGCTATATGTGTATTTTGACAGCAATCATAATGTATTTCATAGAAAAATCAATGTAATAGGGGCTAGAAATGAATTTAGAAAAAAAATCTCATAAAATAAGTAACAAAAACTGATAAAATACAGCTTTAAAAGCGACGAAGGCATATGACGTACACCCTCCGGCCAAGTGCCAAGTTCAGGCAACTAAATAAATATCACGGACATCGTAGAGTGTGTATTTTGGATGGAAAAGTTCACTGCCCTTATTAGCTGTGTTTACCGACCTAAATAAACTAGTCCATACTGAAATAATGTTGTGTATCTACCATTTTAGAAAATGATGTATGAAAACTCTCAGTAGAGTGGTCAGGTCTTAAGAGCATTTTTAAAAAACTTTCTGGAGAGGGAGCCCTTGAGAAGTTAAGCACATCTACACCGCATGGCCAAATGCCTTTTGAAAATCCAAATTTCTTGGCGCTTGTCGAAATCTCGACTCTATTTATCAAAATTTAAAAATGGCGATTTGAAACTGTGGATCTATGTGATAGTGTGGGCCACCCGATCTCGGGTGAGAGTTACCGAGCAAAGGCCCCCCCACTACATCCCAGTTAGGGATACCGCTTTAGAGGTAGAGGTCCGCGCAAGCGACCTCGGACCTGTGACCAGACGGGGGATCGGAGAAGTCTGATCCACATCTGAGAGTACGGGCGCGAGGAAGCCTGCTGGGTTTGAAAATTCCCAGTGCCTTGCGGTTTGGCATTGGATTCATACGAGCCTAGGTGGAGCTTGATACGTAGATTTGTATCGTCTTAAGTCTTTGCTTGTCGCCTCGGGGTGATAGAACGACCGTTTCGTTAAAACACTCCAGGGTGGACGGGTTTGCCTGTAGTAGTTGACAACCCTAAATGTGGATCTATGTTTCCCAAAACCATATGGGAATGAGGTGATTTTGATGAATTGCTGTCTTCTAATACACTGTCTTCTACTTGTACAAAGGAGACACCAAAACATTACTCACTTGAAGATCGAAGAAATGCTCGTCTTTACTGCTGACCGTTTCGCAGTTCAGGCAGCGCGTTTCGCTCGTGAGCGTGCCTTGGAATATCTCGTGAACCCATGTTGGCTCCGATGACGCACTGCTGCTGTTGACGGAACCATTTTGCTCCACTCCAGTCTTCGTCTTGTTGAGAGTTTGGTTTCGCTCCGCTGTAAATGCAAGAAATCATTCCGCTGCATATTATCGTTTTGAAAAGTCGAGTGTTGATAAATTGAAATCATGAGTCGTAAGCTGTATTCGATTTCAAGAAGTGGCAGCCGTGAAATATTTTTGGAAGCGATGATACAATCACCGTGTTACCGCTATCTTTCCTTATCTACACTTCTGAAAGATGAGAGACACGATGATAAGATCCGTCCATCATTTATTTGAGTATTACTTTACCCGTGTTACAAAATCAATGTAATTAAATATAAATGTTATTGAAAAAGATCTAGTGGATAATGAAAATTCAAGTGGAATGCAAGGCTTAAAGACATAAAAGCACTGCTTATCGTCACAAAACCTTGCTACATGTACATTTTTTATTTTAATTACCCACAATTTATACACTCACCCATCTGCAGTCTCACACTGTCATGCCGGTCGCCAGCAGGACACCCGGGATAAACCACACAATGACACATACGTGTGCCGTAGCTACGTTCACCACGCTCGCTACGGTAGAGGCATTTACTAGATGTGCCTGGTGGTCACGCACATTCATTTGTATCATTCCTTCTTATATATAAACACTCACATTATATTAGTATGCTCGGTATCATGTCAGCCTTATGGGTTGATCAAAAGGCACTACTTATGCAGTGATAGCGTGCAACAGACGTTTATGTCTTTGTTGTATCACTGCCCTGTCCTTTTAAAGATAAACGGTAGATGGTACTACCATTTCTATTTTTAAAGTCGTCACATTTTCGAGGAGATCCTATTGGCCTTCAATTACAGAATGACTAGATAACAGTTGGGGACGTTTGCATTCCTCCTCCGAAGATAATGTTGTATGGAATAGACACCAAAGTTGCTGAAATATTATTTAAATGCTTTTCAGCAGACACTTCCAGACCCCAGTAACCTTGCTCGATGGAGCTATTTAGAAGATGGTTCATGTTCCCTTTGTAGCAAAACCCCTTCCACAGCTAGACATATTTTAGCTGGCTACAAGTCGGTATTAGATCAAGGCTGGTACACCTACTGCCGTGACAAAGACCTTGCTGTTGTTATTCGCGTCAAAATTAGTCTCTTAATGGCTTGTGCCAACGAGGGTCAGACAGTACCCTCCAAATCACCGATACAGTATGTGCAGGATGGCTCTAAAGGCAAAAAAACATTCGACTCAAAAACCCTTCTCGATAATCGAGAAAGCTTCTTACTAGATTCTGGAAGTTGATTCGGTCTCTAATCAGTATTATTTCCCTGAAACTCTGATGGACAGCCTTCCGTCCAGATATAACTATTTACTCCCTATCTCGGAAGATGACCCTTATTGTAGGATTAATAGTTCCATTGGAATTAAAAATTTCCCTAAAAACCAAGAGTATAAACTTAATAAATTATGATCTTGCAAATGCCGTCACCCAGAACGGCTTTACTGCTCACCTTCACGCGGTGCAAGTTGGCGCTCATGGCTTGGCTATACAAATCTGTTTCATCCCTTTAAAGATCTAGCACTCCTTCCTAATAAATTATATCTAAAACTTCGATTTCTGCATCTCACATTTCGTGGTTTCGAAGCGGGAGTGAAAGGGTGGTAAGGTGAATGCTCACATGTGGTAGGGTTGGATTTAAGATTTGTGCTACTGGTGAGCCCGCCACCCCGAAGTATTTCGATGAACTTTATCGTTATATCGTCCTGGGATGAATGCATTTTTTTTTGGCAAAAACAATTCATGTATCCAACTCCACCGTAGGCTGTTATAGACCAGCGAGGCACTGGGCAAGCAAAGCTAAACTCAGCGGGCCAGCCTCACTCCCTAACTACCAAATTCAGATGGATTGCTCCATCCACCCATTTCGTCCTAGATTCAAAGTCGCTCGTGCGACTTCTACCTATTGAATTATAAGCAGCACTCCGTGACTAGGAAATATCGCGGATCTGAGGCATCCTTTACTCGGCTTTCACCCGAGATTGGGTGGCCAACAGATCGTTTCTAAGGATAGATGACAAAAGGTCAACAACTACCCCCGCATCTTAGGTTGCGTTATGCTTCCTGACCCTTCCGGCTATTGGTCAGTTGAGCAAGGCCAGTGAACCGACCAATACATCAACCGTCCAGGGCTGCCTGAGGTGTTCTCCCAGATCCGACCGCACAACCCCATTAGGTATCGTTACATGTGGCAAGACAGCTGTCCTAAACCTGTCCCAGCTGGCTGTTAGTACAGAGTCCACCATTCACCCCCCAGAAGTGTATTCATAATTATTGTGGGCCAAGATCCAGTTGATGAATTCCATGGCAGCCCGTATAATTATATCTTTAGTTACAAAATTTCACCATTTCAGAAAAAAATCATCAAAAAAGTTATATTTAACAACTCTAGTCCTATAAGTCCTAAAAAATCATCAAAAAAGTCAATAAAAGTTATATTTAACAACTCTAGTCCTATAAAATTGCTCCCACTGTCCTCTCTAACCCCCAGGTCAAAATTTACTTATCTTCAAACTCAATGTATGACACTGGGTATCAGTTACAAAGTTAACTCCTTCCCCCTCCATTCTGCAAACTTACATATCTTCCCTTGTAGCTCTTTATTAATACTTTTTAATAGCATGGTATCATCCGTATAATAATGTACACTTACCTAAAATGATTTCATTCACGTGATTAATTAAAAAGTTTAAAAATTCATGGGCATCTTGCTGCATATAATTATCGAATTCCTCTGTAATAAAAACACAAAAACAGGTTATACAATATTGCACTATTTTGAAGTGTAATTTACATATTTAGTATTTACCCTTTTCTTTTCGAAGACGAGCTATGAATTTCTTGGGCGCTATTGATCCGACTTTTTTCTTTTGTGTAGCAATATTGTAGAAGAGGTCAGCCAGGCACGTAAGAAGCGTTTCTTTGGTTCGTTTATTCTTTGCTTTGTATTCGAGGACTTTCTCTCGGAATGGTTTGCAAAAGTAGAGCGCTTGCAGAACAGAATTGCTGTAACATGTGTTGCCAAACTGCAAAAGATGATTATGCATTTTTAAGTTAGTGCTAACTAATCTGAAAGTGTTTACAGCATTGACCTGTAATAATTTCAGGTTACTACTCTTGTCTATGGTGAGCACGGACTACTCTGGCAAATAAATATTGGGAATGGCGCAATAAAATACAATATATTGGCTGAATTGTCAAAATTTATTTTGACACCTTTAAAATAGACCCCATTTAATGCAGTATACTTATGCTGACGAATTATCCATTTGTCGAACTACTTCATATGGACATTTTCCTGGTCTTGAGTTCCCTCTGCAAATTATATTTTATGACTTCAATGGGCTCAGAATGACTTCAATGGTAATTTAAATTTGGGAAACCGGAGAAAGTCGCATGGGGTGAATACATTGCATGGTCGAAGACATTCATTAAATTTTTGGTCAAACATTTGTGTACAAGTATCGATGTGTCGGATGAGGCAATATCGTTGTGCAAATATCCAAGAATTATTGTTCCACAAATCTGCACTTTTCGGGCAAACGTTTTTCGCCTCATAAGTCGCCTGATAAGTCCAAAAAATTTGTTTTTTGACTGGTTGCTCCACTGCAGCTCAATTTTACAGGAGAGAGACTTTTTAACCCTGTAATATACCGAATATGGAAAAAATGGTATGTTACGCCGCAAATCGTATTAAAAACTACTGTTATGCTGGTTTAATGGCACTTTTACACGAGGCCAATTGCTGAGACAATCCATTAAGACAAGACATTAAGCCAGTCGAGTGAAAAATACAATGACATTTACACATAGGCTACTATTTAAAGTCAGTTTCGTATCTATATAGTTATATTATTGGAAACTTGAAGAGATAGATAGGCGTAAAATTGCTTTGAGGGCTATTGCTATGTTAAAAATGTTTCAATTTTAATGCATAAATTTTCATGGATGAATTTGATTTTTATTCAAACGACTATATAGTTGAATGGCTTACTGCCAATACACAAACCAATCCACCGTGCATGTGGTGGAGGAAGGTATTGGCTCTGAAAAATTAGAAACCGTTCTATTTCAATGGACTGGCTTGAGGGCAATCCAATGCAGTGGACTGGCTCTATTTATACGACACCTATATTGGATTGGCTTAGTAGATTGTCTCAGCAATTGACTTTGTGTAAAAGAGCCATTATACAGGGCCAATTACTGAGACAATCCACTAAGACAAGACATTAAGCCAATCGAATGAAAAAGGCAATGTAATTTACACATAGGCCACTATTTAGAGTTTCTTTTTGTGTATACAGTTATATATCTGAAGCATGAAGAGATGGATAGGCATAAAATTGCTTTGAGGTCTAGGGTGAAAAATATTTTGATTTTAATGCATACATTTGAATTTAATGCAAAACGATTATGTAGTGGAATGGCTTACTGGCTGGGAATATGCGTTTTCACGCAATAGGTATTGGCTTTGAAAAATTAGAAATCGTTCTATTTCAATGTACTGGCTTAAGACAATCCAATGCAGTGGACTGTCTCTATTTACACGATGCCATATTGGATTGGCTTAGTGGATTGTCTCAGTAATAGGCCTCATGTAAAAGAGCCATTACACCATTTCAATATGTTGGGGAATAGTCAAAATAGGGTTATTTGCCCCAAGAAGTTAATTTTGCAAATTTTGTAGATACGAGCTTGAGAATCTCGATATAAATGGGGTTTACCCTATATCCAACAAAAAATAATATGGTTAACATAAAAATAACATGTGGCAGAACAGAAACATGGTGGAATTATTATTTGAGAGTGGCTGATGAACAGCATATGCTATCAATACTGGAGTCAAAGAGGTTTCTTAACCGCATGCTATTGGGACGCTGCAGAGCCTTCGGTCGAGCAGAAAAACATTATCACAGGCGGGGGCGTTTTCCGTCAAAAACGCGAACGCCCCCACGACGGGCAATTCGCCGAATCGCGGATAGGGCAAGGAAGTCCAATAATTTTTATTTGAAATTACTCACATTCACTAAGCCAAAGTAATGCTCGTTCGCTGGAAACTGATCGGACCCGATATCTCTCTCGAGTTGCGATACATTCGCTCCCTGCGGAGAAAATTAGAAATTTCAATGAAGCAAAGCCTTCAGGACCACTTTGGGTACAGGGAAATTACGTACCATCCTTGGCTAATCAAATCCTCCCATTTGTTTTACATTTCATTGTGAATTAACAGCATAATACGCGTTCAAGAAAATTATCGCGCACACAGCATTTTCTTCCCCGCAGGCACGACTGACAACCATAAACAAGATAGACGATTTGACTTGTGACAGCGGGTCCCCACAGATTTGCAGATGACATATTTGCGGACGTCATATTTGCAGATGATAGATTTGCGGATGACATTTATGCAGGAGTCATATTTGCAGATGATACATTTGCAAATGTCAAACTGACGTTTCGAGGGGCGTCATATTTGCGGATAACATATTTGCAGAAAGTGAAGTTAGCCGTAAAACAACTTATTTGAAATTTAGTGTTGCCAGAGTATAAATCGACAAAAACCGCGTTTTCACGAGAGTCAAATCTACTTCTTTGAGTGCTCTCTCCATTGATGATCACTGGAACCAACTTATTAATAAAAGATATATATAAACGGGTGAAACGTGGGTCTATTTCGAGGTAATGCATTAACCTGTCTTAAATTCCACGTGACGGTCGTTTTTCATTATTACCATTTACAATATTCGAATACATGTAGGTTAGGTTAAGGCCTAAATATTATGGTTTTTCTATGAATCTATAAATACTTCAAATAATCTGAGAACTAACTCTCCGCACACTTTATTGGCCATTGGAGCAGCTAATAATTGATAAAAATATGTTATTTGCCTATACTACTATGAATCTAATTTTCGCCTATATAGTAAGTGCAAATGGAGCTGCACGGAATTCATCGACTAAGGTCGGGCCCATCATAATACTATTGTAATACTTCTAGGGGGTTAACGGTGGACTCCAGACTAACGACCGGCTGTGGTAGGTTTAGGACAGCTGTCTTGCCACATGTGAGCATCCACCTTACCACCCATTCACTCCCC
>JAOPUG010000001.1:31530054-31544754 GCA_027564375.1 Micropterix facetella | reverse complement strand
ATGGGGATTGCACGCTGGACCACTTATTTTTTAACTGCCCCATCCTTAATAACTATCCTAGTTTCATCACAGACCTTGTTAACAATGAAATCCATTTCTCCACTTATATCCCTCAACTCTCCCAAAATATATACTTAAAGTAATATGTAAATTTATTTCCCTCAATCCAATTTCTGTATTGGATTTCATATTTTTCCTCATTAGTAAACTCCCTCAAAATTATATTGCTATAATAATGTTCTCCGTGATTCCTTGGTTTCAGGTTTCAGTATTGTGCTGTCTTCCTAATTAATTATTAAAATACTAACGCAGACTGTCCTCCGAAAACGACCTGGCAGAAAGCATCGACATTCGGTGATTGGCATTAAAGAACCGAAGAAGAAGAAGAAGTTAATATAAACATAGGTTTGATTTCGTTTCTTTGTGAACTAATATCGGAAATAAGTTCATGTGAACGAGATAGGGCAATACGTTAAGAGCGGAATGTGAAATGAACAGTTGTCACTTGTCCGTATTTAAACTACCTACCCACCAAAAATAAAGTGGTTGAATTTAAAGCGGCAGTAAACGATCAAAATTGTTTGACAAATGTGTTGGTTAAACACGCTTATCAAACAGATTTGATCGTATGCGGCTTTGTTTGACGTGTTTGTCAAACGAAATCTGTGCGTGTCGTGCTTGATGGAAATCTGGATTGACGGCGTATTTGACAAATATCTTTGAAGGTGTGCGGCGGTATTTGTCAAGCAAGAGCTCATTCGTCAAGCAGGGCGCTGCCCTAAATGACAAGGTCACGGAGGACGATGCTCTAAGTGGCAATATGACGGACCAAGAGTTTACTTTGCATTTCATCTCTAATATATCGTGACATGCCGATGTTATGGCCGCACGTTCGATCTCCCGTTCCGCACACTCAGTCTTCCATTCAGCATATCCCGGGGTGGAATACGGAGCAGTATGTAATGATTCACATTCCAGTCTCAGAAATAAAGAAAAATAAATCAAATGAAACCGAAACTGATACAGCAGCAACATTCTTACAAAGTTTATACTCATTTTGAATTGTAATAACTGAATTTGTGTAATTTTGAATTAAAAACTTACTTTAATATTTTTAATTTTTCATTTATTGCTTCGCAAGTTTCAATGATAATGTCGCTTAGCGTACGAGGTGTAATGAACTTTTATATCTTCAAAATCAGCGCTACTAGCCAGGTACCTCAAAGTTACTGATAATATTTGAGAAGTTGCTATAGATTTGCGCATAACAGTGTCCATTTTTTCAATGTGAGGACGTAGTAATGATAGTAATTCTTCAAAAGTATTATGGTCCATGCGCAGGAAGTTAACATCTGGTTCTGTCCATAGTATTTCCCGTTTGCATAAGTAGCAGCATTGATTAAAATTTAACAATGGTAGGTACCTAGCAGTTTGCGGCGTTGACGTTTGCGAAGTGAATAGAAAGATTAATACACTAGTGACATCTTGAGTAGGAATAAGACTAGCGCGCACGTTAGTCTGCGAGGCGTGAGTATGAGTAGATGAGAGTTAGGAAGAGGTGTTTACAGTTGATGTTTGAGCATTCATGATTTGAGAAAATGATTCGCGAAAATTCATTGCGTGGTCTGTGAAGCAAATCAATATCAATAACGACAAGGGGCGTATGTATATCATCTTCTAAAAGTGTTAGGCTGATAAGTCCATTTTCATCGATTTTTGGTATCATCGGATAGAGAAAATAAAATCCTATAATAGTAAAATACTAAATCCATCAGACTGACCAAAAAACGACAAATCACCCGCAATAATAACTGCTAACTCCATCGCTTCAAATTTTCGCGCGTAAAAAATAACAACTCCGCCATTTTGTTACGACGGGCAGCCGCGTACAGTGTCTCCAACATTTAATAAGAAACAAATGGTTATGGTGAGAAAAACGTCTGTTTTTTATGGTTTCTGTAAAAGGTGAGTACATTTGTATGCAGATTTTGAGAGCCTTTCTTACAAGTTTTAGTAAAAATACGTTTACTATAGCTTGTACGAAAGACCGTAATATCATTAAGAAATCTTGGTCACTGCATTTAAGCCTACTATTTTTATTTTCTTTATCGACTAAAACTTTACAAGTTGCCTTTTTGTCTTTTTTCTGCTTAGCTTGCCGGCTTATTCAGCCTATTTTATTGCAGATGAGGAAATATGGTGAAATTGCTTCTTTTAACCATTCCAGAGGAAAATTCATTGCATTAATATGTAGGTATTAATCAGACCCCACCAGGTTTCAATGCTGATTCTTTAATCATGGGTGACAATTTCATGGCTTTATGTGTTACTGTTACTAAAGATGCTGGAAATAACTCAGATCTTAATGCTTTCGTAGTCACTTTCGACCCCACTCTTGCCACTGATGGTAATGACGGTACGCATCTAAAATTGATGTCATTTTAGTCTAACTCCGGTTCTACTGCTATTTCTACTGACTTGCTTTTAGCACCTACTTACAAATGTGACGAATTTATTCAGTTCAAGGCTAAAAGGCATGATGACGATGCTTTTCACCCTATTGATAACATTCCAACTCTTCAGGCGTCAAGCCTGCAAACGACGAACTTTACTTGGGTTGAAAATGTCGACTTTGAAATGGTTTATACAAATCTAAGCCCACAAACGACGAACCTTACTGATATTGAAAACGATTTAGAAATGGCTGATACAGATCTAACGTTGAATTACATTGGAATTGAGAACAATGCACAAATAGGTAGGTAGTTGATGCAACTATATTACATGATGTGACAAATAATATTGACGTACCTTTGGTACCATATACAAATAATTCAACTGATTCTGGTGACGAAATACCTGTGAAAAGTAAAACAAAACACAAAAAAACAAAAGTTGACAGGAAACCTGGTTTGCAGAAAAAAACAGAAACCAAAGGAAAAAAGGATCGAAAAACTATGGAAATGTACCTACATAAATATTCTTAATGGACACATGAGAAAGAAAAAGAATCACGAAAGTGGAAGGAGCGATGCAAATGCAAAGATGTAAAAAGTCTGGAATGCAACAATATTCAAAAAGTAACCAGAGAAAAAATTTCAAAATGTTTTGGAAGAACTTTACATGCGGAGAGAAAAAAATCATGTTAATGAGCATGTGAAGTCTGTTCCAATAAAACGACCAAGAAACCGAAAGAATGCTGAAGAGTCAAAGAGAACTCAATCTTTGGTATATTATTTATCAGGCGATGATGAAGTCAAGTTTAGAGTATGCCAAACCATCTTTCTCAAAACTCTAAACATTGGGAGAATGACAGTACTTGGATGGAAGAATAAAATGAAAAATAACTCCAGACCCAGTCAACAACGCGTAAACTTGCAGAACATTAATCCTCATTTAGAAAAACAAAACAACCTTATTGCATTCTTCGATGCTCTGCCAGTTATTGAATCATATTACTGCCGTTCGACCACATCATCAGTTTATCTGTTACCTGACTGGCAAACCAAAAAATCTATGATTTTTATGTATCAGATTGGTGTTGCACACACAACTCGGCGCGTGTATCGAACACTGCGTTCTACAAAATAATTGAAGAGAGAAAACATTCTCATATTCGTCCTAAAAAAGACGAATGTGAAAGATGTTCAAGTACAAGCAAGGAAGTTTAGAAGAAACCGAGTTATGAAAAAAGATGAAGTTAGGAAAGAAAAATCTATGGACAAGGAGTCAGAAAATTGTGTAATTTTCGCCGTAGATTTGCAGACTGTTTTGCTTTGCCCTGTGTTAAAAGTCAGCACACTGTATTATAAGATGAAATTACAGGTTCATAATTTGTGCTTCAAGAATTTAAAAAATAAAGACTTACTCTTTTGTTTGGCATGAATGTGACGGTGGCGTGAATGCAGAAGAATTTGCTTCCATT
The DNA here is from genome assembly GCA_027564375.1 of Micropterix facetella. Lineage (NCBI taxonomy): Eukaryota > Metazoa > Arthropoda > Insecta > Lepidoptera > Micropterigidae > Micropterix > Micropterix facetella. The sequence continues at coordinate 31,540,829 of JAOPUG010000001.1, read as the reverse complement.
TGGGTATTTTTTTAAAGAAAAAATATTATACCACATTTGCCGCCTGGGTGTGATCGAGTTATATTTTACCCGGATGTCTGTGGCTATCAAAATAGAACAAAGCCATGGCTAGTCAGTGCTATATTTGTTGGGTTCAAATTCGGCGTAGAGCCCGCTCATCCGGATCTGCTCTTTGCTAATGGAATGGGCTCTAACAAGGAGCCGGTATGAACCATCGCCAGTCAGAACAGAATAGAAAAAATATCATTTAATACACAAATATATCACATTGGCGTTCTTAATATTATTTTAAATATAAAACGCTATCTCTACAGGTTAAATGCTTTTTAATTTGTGTTCTGAAGGCCACAAAAAATAACCCTTATTATGTCCGACGTGTACAATTTTTTTGGAGGCGCGTGACAACTCGGCTGAGACATAACCTTATTTCTCCTGTGCCTACTACAAGAAATAATTTGCACATCGGTGGACTGCTAGTCTGAAAAGTATACGAAGGCCATGTCCTTCGTTCTTATGCAATAATTTAATATCTCCGTTATACGATTTTTTTTAATCGCATGTCGCATGGCATACTCTCAACTAGCTTCCGTTGTCAAGGCAATAGACACGAAATAAGCACTTCCGGCAAGTCTAGTAGTTCGGAATTCAAGTCCCTAGAATTTGCGCCTCCAGTTGCCTTCCGGATTTGCCGCACCTAAATTTGCCCCTTCCCATTGCGACGCGTCCAGATTTGCCGCAGCCTGCTATCCAGATTAGCTACATCCAGATTTGCCGCTACATGGAAATGGAAAACGTAAATTTGATGTTGCCACCATGTAATTGTTGATTAAATGGCGTTTTTACAATGTGATACTTAGATGCAGTATTGTATTATATTGCATTTGTGGGTTGGCATTAATTTTAAAGGATCCAGTTATTGCCATATCAAAAAAAAGTTATCAATATTTTAATGATTCTTGGGAAAGATTTCGTCTCAATTTTAATTACATTTAGTATTTTATACATGCGTTTTTATTAAAATGTGAACATTATTTTAGGTAGGTATTAACAAAATAAAATATATTCTTTACTGGTACCTTTTCGAAACGCCAGATCGGCGAATTTGGAAGCGTCGAATCTGGTTAATGAAAATTTCGATGCGGCAATTGTGGAAACGGCGAATCTGGACGCTGTGGAATTAATTAGAATTGGCAAATTGGAAGCGGCAAGTCTGGAAATCTTGCGTCAAAATCGCCTTGCTGCAAATCTGGATGCGGCAAATACCAAGCTGCGTGGAACTGCCACAAATAAACGAAGAGGAAGAAGAAGTCGTGTTGGATTGTTGTTGACCGGCGGATTAGTTGTTACTGGTGTTTAGTCGCTAACAAATTGTGCTGGTATTTCTTAGCTTCTTTAAAATGCTGAAAGTGCTAGTTTTGTGTGTAATTGTGGCTGTGGCGCTAGCCGCCGTTCCAAATACCGAGGAAAAGAGAATATTGGATCGGGATTTGTCGGATGTCGAACACTTCCAGAATCAGCACCACAATCCACAGTATGACCACGAAGCGTTTCTTGGGGAGGATCAAGCGAAAACGTTTGATCAATTGCCGCCCGAAGAAAGTCGGCGGCGGCTTAAGTAAGTCTCACGACAAGTGCCTGGAGATATCGCTTCGGAAATAGGTTGATGACCTATGGCCTGTTGCTTCCCAGATGTTTTTATGTCGCGATTCTGCTATGGCAATTATTAAAGTTTTTGGCCCGTCCGTAGTGTTACGTAAGACGGGCCATATAGTCTGATGCATGCTGTGCGTCCGTCCGAGTGTCCGAAGGCTTGCCGTGGTCCGATCTTAACAAAATTTGGTATGCAGTCTCCCTGGGTGACCCGACCCTAAGGGCTGGGGTTTCTAAAATGGCTCCAGTTAAAACTACACGTGGTAAAAAGCCGAATTTTGTACAATTTGCATACAGAATCATTTAACAATTAATTTGGCGCTTTAATGCTTTCATTTTGGAAAATGTCTCTAAGGCGGTAGGTTAAGTTATTTTTTTTAAAAATAATTTTGCTCAGCTAATTTTAGCGTCGGCCATTTTAGAAACCCCGACCACCCTAAGCACTACCAGGTGGCAGCAAATTCGATCCGAGTCGCGCAGGTGCTGCTGCATGTGCACCCTGGTTGACATGACCTGGAGGAACTGACCAATAGGTAGAGCAAGCATATCGTATATGGGTATTTTGGGAATCGTGGTGACGAGAGAAACTTATTGGAATAGGTTTTAAGTCATTTTCGATAAGTCAGGGGTTACCAATCACGGGACGGGCTAAAGTTGTCGATGTATATTGCTATTTTCCGATGTATATGTAATGGTTGACTGTAAGATATCGCTATAGTGTTAAGTTCGCCATTTGTGCTTGTTTTACTTTTTTTTAAAACCTGTAATGTTCCATATGTAATATTATTTTTAGCACAATAAAGTTATTTTATTCTATTCTATACTTTATCTGTTATTTAGGTTAATCGTGGATAAGATCGACAAGGATAAGGATGGTTTCATCACTTACGAGGAGTTAAAAGACTGGATTAGATACACTCAACATCGATATATCACAAATGTGGTGGACCAACAGTGGCGTCAACATAACCCTGAAAATAATGAGTTTATTTCGTGGGAGGTGCGTACGCTTATGCTTTGTTATTTTAATTGTTCCAGTTCCCAACTCTGGAAGTATCCCTCGCAGCGGACTTTGGGCTCCCCTGTACTTTAATTGTATTTCCTGGCACTCATAGTTTTAAATATCAATTTTACGAGCTTGAATGTTCAACTAACCATTACATGACCAATAGGTCCATCAATTTTAATAATGTTAACATTAAAATGTCGATTTTTTAATCGAGAAAGAAAAATTAAACAAAGTAAATCAACCTCCGATAAATCCGGAAACGAGTTCTTTATTCAACCATGAGCGATGTGAACCTTAAAAAGTCCCTACTGCAAAGAGATTACAACAGTAACAGTATGGCTCATGCTGTTGGCCTTCAATGATAAAATGACTGGACAATAGTAGGGGACTTTTGCATTCCCCCTCCAATGCACTAGAAGATAAAGTATGACGACACCAGAGATGCTGAAATTTTATCTAAATGCATTGGATTCAGGAGGTTGATTCGGTCTCCAAACAGTATAATTTCCCGAAGAGTCTTGGATGCACATCCCTCTCCGTCCAGATATAACTGTTTACTCCCTATCTCGGAAGATAACCCTTATCGTAGAATTAACTGTTCCATGGGAATCAAATATCCCAAAAGACTATGAGTACAAATTAAATAAATATGATCTCGCAAATGCCATCACTCGGAATGGCTTCACTGTTCACCTTCATGCGGTGGAAGTAGGTGCTCCTGGCCTCCCAGCTAAATCTCTATTTCAACTATTTAAGGATATTGGTCTCCAGGAAAATATTTAACTCATTCCTAGAAAAAATATCTAAAACTGCGATTTCCGCATGTCATATACTATGGCTTCGAAGGGGGAGTGAATGGGTGGTAAGGTGAACACTCACATGTGGCAATACAGCTGTCCTAAACCTACTACAGCCGGTCGTTAGTCTGGAGTCCACTGCTCACCCGCAAAAGTGTAACAATAGTTAAATTCCGACTGGTCGGTGAATTCCATGGCAGCTCCGTTTGTAGGTACTTACTTACGTTACTACTTTCTACAAATATTTTAATATTATAAATAACAATGATACTTTTATTTTCGAAGTGTCGAAACGATATTGGACTGTGGATTTGCAGCTAATATACAAAGACGATAATAATATAATCGGTTCGTTTTAGTGATTATCTATGGAATAATGAAATAAAAGACCTCTGTTCTAATCTTTCCATATAGAAATTCTTGATTGCCTGTGGATTCCCACATTATGGGAAACGGCCGCCTTGACCATTTGGGTGATTTCATCAAGGAGCGATACATCGGGAGTATAATCCTGATGTATCGCTCAAAATATAAGGAATGTAGGCAGTGCGACTACAGATTAACTGCTATGCAATAAGACAGTTTTTTTTATTGTTGTATTGTCAGTTACCGTTTGCATAATTTTAGTATTCAAAACAAGCGCATTATCATCTAGAGAAAGGGGAATTTTCACTGGAAAACAATGCCATATGTATTTCGTGCTGTTGACAGAACCTTCCTAATCCCAATACAGTTTGTGTGGTATGTCACTAAAGGCAAAAGGCACTAAAACCTTTCTCAATCATTAAGAAAGCTTCAGATTGGTTTCTGGTTAATTCGGTCTCCGAGTGGTATCAATGCCCTGAAAGTCTCCGATACGTAGTCCTTCGTTTATATTTAACTATTTATTCCGTATCTCGGAGGATGGCCCTTAATGTGGAATTAGCTGATCCATGTGAATCAAATACATATCACACATGCCATCACCGGTGGAAGTTGGCTCTGGTGGCTTACCAGCCAAATCTCTGTTTCACCTTTTGGTCCCTAGGAAAATAATAAATTCCTTCGAAAAAAACAATTTATAAAACCACAATTTCCACATATCAAATGCTATGGCTTCAATGGGGGCTGAATGGGTGGTAAGGTGGCTCACATGTGGCAAGACAACTGTCCTAAACCTACCACAGCCGGTCGTTAATCCAGAGTCCACTGCTCAACCCTCATAAGTGTAATAATTGTATTATGATGGACTCGACTCCGGTCGGTGAATTCCATGGTAGGTCTATTTGTATTTATATATATATATATACTTGCTAACATCAAAAAATTTTCATGGCAAGTGGCCGCAGGCCACAAATAACAACAAACAACAGGTAACTGGCATTCAATCCTTTAGTTCCTTTGTCACATTCAAAAGTTTATTGCTATATTTCAATCAAGATTGTACAATCGTAGATTACGATGACTATTATATTTTTGGCTGCCCTTGGAGCGTGCATGTGTGTGTGAGGAATGCCTAAACATTGGAATTTTTACACTCTTTTTTTTTGTCGCCTGTATGCAAATATTTTGGCCAAAATTTTCTATGACAATATCACCATTAAATTGGAGGATATTCCCAGGTATTTGTAATAAGTTTTCAATACAGTATATTTTTTAGATCAGTCCCATTATTTAATTGTTACACCTCATATGTAGCACATATATCTTGTATATACAAGAGAGCACATATATCTCATATGTAGGACATATACACATTGCCGGATTTAGAGGTTGGGGGGCCCTTCTCTTGTGGAGTTCCCTGTTGCCCTCTCCTAAATCCGGCCCTGCATATACACTTATATCTCGTATTGCTGTAGCACATGTCTAATATGTATTTTTAGCAGGTTGCAAAGTTACTCTGACTTACCTATTCTCATTCTGGCTTCTTCTTTGCAGACTTACAGAAAATCAGCATATGGATTCATGGATGATATGACTGAATCGGAACTAGACGACAATGAGAATTTCTCATATCAAAATATGTTGAAGAGAGATAGGAGGCGCTGGCATCACGCTGGTTTGTACATTTGATAACAAAGAGAACTATTCCCTTTTGTATCGAATGTAATGCTTTTGTTTGTTTGACAGACCAAGATGAGAATGACTCGTTGAATCGCACCGAGTTTGAGGCGTTTTTGCATCCGGAAGAGAATCCGCTAATGCGGTCAATAATTGTTATGGAGACTATGGAAGAAATCGATACTGATAAAGATGGCAAAATATCTCTGACCGAGTACATTGGCGATATGTATCGTCCTGATGGCGATGATGAAATTGAGCCTGATTGGGTGAAGAACGAACGAGAACAATTCACGCAATATAGGTTTGATTTTCTTTTTGTTCAAAAAATCCAGATTATATGGCTTCCGACCTAGAAAATTTCCAAAACTTAACCATCCGCTAGTAACATAGAAGGCTCATAGGGTTATTTGTAGAAATGCTTGAAAATTTTACACAGATATTTTTTATCAAAATCGGATAAATACCGTACAATAAAAAAATATTTTCATTATGGATCGAAACTACATGTATCGTAATACAGTAGAATACTGATTATCCGAACTAATTGGGGGACATTTTGGTGTTGGGAGTATTGATATTTTCAGATAATTATCAGGTAAATTTTCTAACAAAACCATTCATTGTTAATAAAACAAAACATTTTTAAGTTGTCAGAGGACATGTAATAAGATACATTTCATTTTCATAAATTTAAACAAAGTAAATCAATCAAATGTATAAATAGATCCCTTAGCCGCCGGTGGCTCTTATAAGATCCACATATGGGCCATTTTGGGAGTCAGCCACAGTGTATTTTAAACCAGTTAAATTATTTGCTTTATATTACATAATAGTATAGGGTGAAAAAGACATTAAATGACTGGTACGGATAATAGGTGTTCGGATATCGGCGTTCTGCTGTTCTTTGTTAGCAATTTATTAATCGAAAATAGAAAAATCAATATTTTGACATTGCAAACAGAAAGCTGGTGATAACGGTAACACAATTTCAGTAAAATAACAATAAAATTATCATGCGATTTTTGCTTCTATTCAAAGTTACTTCGTTGGACTTACCAGTTTTGTTCTGAGACTCCTCCAGTATCTTTACCCAATTTCTTCACAATTGAAACCAGGTCTCATATTATTTTTCTTCTTGCAGAGATACAAACAAAGATGGCTTCATGGACTTAGACGAGGTGAAGACGTGGATAGCACCGCCAGATTTTGATCACGCCGAGGCGGAGTCGCGCCACTTGATTTTCGAAGCGGATACGGATGCCGATGAGAGACTTACCAAAGACGAAATCCTCGGCAAGTACGACCTCTTTGTTGGCTCCCAAGCGACAGATTTTGGCGAAGCCTTAGCTAGACACGATGAATTTTAAGCAATAAGAGAAAATAATTATAAAAATTGCATTTATTATTAACGGTATTAATTAATTATTATGTAATTGGGGACGTATTTCTCGAATTTTACATTTCTGTTATGATTTTATTTAAGTTTTTTTATAGTAAGAATACTCTTGATAGGAAGAGCGAGACCAAAGTATCATTGTGAGACGTTCCTCTATATTTTTCTATTATATTTAATTTTGGTAAGTTACCAAATGATTGCAATTGGATCAAAATGCTGCGCTGTACTTAATTGGCGCTTTGTGCAGTCGCTCGAATCTCTATTCTTTAATTGTTAGAAAAATGTGCCATTTTCTTATCTAATTATATTATGGACTATTTTCTAATAAAAGTTTATTAACAATTATGCTGTTTGATTAACCATCGATGGAGCATATCGTTATGGAGAAGCGAGTTCAAGATCGGTAAAATCGACCATGAACATTTCTTTATTAGATAAGAGTATGTTTTGCTACAAGTTGCTTAAAATTGAGAAAGTAACGACGAAAGAATAAAACAAAAACATTATATTCATGGCCTGCTCTAAACGGCAACCTTTGCCAATGATACGGTTATAGCCTCAGATAGGGACTCGCTGGTAGCATCACAAATCCTCCAAAAGAACTCTGATCTAATCCAAAGTTGGCTGAAAAGATGGCGTGCGCATCAAGGCGAATGAGACAAAATCTTCCCATGTTACATTTATGAGCCAACGGGAAACATGCACACCTTAGATGGAACAGTATGCTATGGGCAAAATACCTCGGTATGCATCTGGTGACAAGACTTACCGGAGAAAACATTAACAAAAAAGAAGCAACTTGGGCTTCAACTATCAATGCTATACTGGCTGATTGTTTGCAAATCAAAACGCAAGTTAGAATTGAAAATATATGACTACTTTACAAATCCTGACTAAAACAGGCCTGGACATATAAGATACAGCTATAGGGCACTGTAGCCAACTCACAACATCGAGGTACTTTAAAGATAGCAATCTAAAGTACTCGGAATAAATTGTGGACACACTGTGGTATGCCAGCAACGATACCCTGCATCAGGATCTGAAAGTTGCAACAGTCCACGAGAAAATAAAGAGAAGCAGCACAAAATAACACAGCTGCTACCAAACGTATGAACTGCGTACTATGTGACTCGGCCCATAAAAGTCGGTGAACGGAGGGACGGCAGCATGCAGATTAAGATACTCCCTGCACTACAGATGTAAGTCACGCTCCATAGAGCCATGCAAGTGCGAAATTGATAGCACGATTCTAACGATCTATGGTCCGAGTCGTCAGTTCGTACTGCGGTAACTATAGAGGAAAATTCCGCAAGATCTAATCTAGCAGCATTATTATAGGATGAACCAATGGGCACATAGTTTTCAAGCATTCACTTATTGTCCCAACAATTACTGAATATCCTGACCCTACATAATAGATTTTGAGAAGAGAAACAAATGATTTTTATTCTTTGGTTCTCTTAAAGTTTCAATTATTTGTTTTTTCGAGAATTGTGCTCAACCTATGATCAAATTTATAGGAACTTGCAAAGTTATGAAGATTTATTGAATTTTCTCTATCGAAGTATTTCTTTTGTATTCGAACATGAACAATAATGAACATAAAATATATGTATTAAATTACTTAGGTATTAATAAGTGACCTGTAATAGTGAGTGAATGGGCATGTTCGCGCAAAACTTTTTGTGGGTGGCGCTAGCTGCGATTGACCCATGGAGGTGTGAAGTGAGCGATGTGCTGCGCAAGCGAGCATTCGAGCATCATCCGCACGAAGATCGGGCAGTTGACCGCCGCAATGCTGCCAGATGACTGGCACAATTTCCAGTCATAATATTGTTAGAAATCGAAAAAATTACAATTTCTCAGAAATCCCCGAAAACCACCAAATGTATACATTTCGAAACATAAAATGCCCAAAACTCCTGCCAATTGATAAAAAACAGCCAATTTTATAGGTAAAACTGAATCTGCAATACCGTCGATTGATTTTAGTATTGAATCTTACAATCCGAGCTTCGTAGGAATGCTCCCTTGCTCGGTGCCACCCCATTTAACACCTCTACAGGTCAATCGCCAGCAAAGATCCCCATTAACTGAAATTTTAATCTTAACCTTTCTAGTGCTGTCGGACCATATGGTCTCGGATGATAGTTGTCTAAGAGCCAGTGACAGTGTGCTCATTAATTTTTTTTTGTTATGTTTACTAAGTGCTGCAAAACATGGCTGCATTTTTTTTAACAAAGACAAGTATTACAGCTTGATGGACGACTAAGGAGGTGCAATACAAAAAGCATTTTGTCCATTTTTCTATTTTTTCAAGAAAGCCAAAAACTGCAGTTTAAAATCTAATCAAACTTGGGCAAATTGATTAATAAGTGACAACGTATTTACTTATTTCATGATTTTTTTTATGCAAACTTTGAATGTATATTTTACAGATTTGAATTTAATTAAGCTATAAATATGCACAAATTTTGATTTGTAACCCAACGTTGGACCAAATTCACTTAATACAGCATACCAAACAGAAAAAATATTTAATAATTTATTTTTCATTAATGTATTATCTAAATATTAGAAATATTATAATAAAAACTAAATACAACTTATATAATACAATATGTAGGTACCTATATTAAAGTAAGTACAAACAGAGTTGTCGTGGAATTCACCGACCAGAGTCAGGCCCATCATAATACTAGTTTTACATTTCTGGGGGGTGAGCGGTGGATTCTGGACTAATGGCCGGCTGTGGTAGGTTTGAGACAGCTGTCTTGCCACATGTGAGCGTACACCTTACCACCTATTCGCTCCTTCTTCGAAGCTATAGAATTGGAGATGTGGAAATCGCAGTTTTTAGATATTTTTTTCTAGGAAGGAGTTAATTATTTTGCTGGAGAGACCAAGATCCTTAAAGAGGTGAAACGGAGATTTGGCTGGGAGGCCACGAGCGCCAACTTCCACCGCGAGAAGGTGAAGAGTGAGGCTGTGCCGGGTGATGGCATTTGTGAGATCATTGTATTTATGTAATTTGTACTCGTCTTTTGAGATATTTGACTCGCATGGAACAATTAGTTCTACGATAAGGGCCATCTTCCGAGATAGGGAGTAAAAAGTTATATCTGTACGTTGTTATAAATTTTTTATAGTTGATTTCTGAGATTTTATAGTTGATTTCTGAGAAATTGTCATTTTTTCGATTTCTAACAATATTATGGCTGTGCATCCGAGACTCTCAGGGAAATGATACTGTTTAGAGTCAGATAGACCTCCAGAGTCCAATCTAAAGCTTTCTCGATTATTGAGAATGTTTTTTGCCGTTAGAGCCATGTCTGTTTTTTTGCCTTTAGCTGTGCAAGGAAGGGGTATTGCTGCTACAAAGAGACATGAACTATCCATTAAGCAAAGTTACTGTTGTCTGGAAGTGTATGCTGAAAGGCATTTTAATAAATTTTCAGCATCGCTGGTGTCCAATCATACATTATCTTCCAGTGCATTGGAAGGGGAAATCAAAACCCCCAACTGTTGTCCAATCATTCTAGCATTGAAGGCCAACAGCATGAACCATACTGTTGCTGTCGTAATCTCATCGTAGGAGGGACTTTTTTACGTCCACATCGCTCATAAAGTGTATATAATGTTACGAAAAGTATTAAAATAAATTTTAACTGAATAAATCTCACTATGAAATCATTTCAGGCTGTTATTTCATACATACTTTACGAAATTAATGATATGAAAGCGAATTTCGAATGTAATTATTAATATAAAATTGAATACCTTTGTATAAATTTTATTTTTCCTATTTTATTACCATACGCGGCGCGGAGCGCACGCATCCCGAGCCCGTACCGCGCTTCCCGTGTCGGCATCCCCC
>JAOPUG010000001.1:31482685-31494380 GCA_027564375.1 Micropterix facetella | reverse complement strand
AAAATTTAAATTAAACAGGCTTTTAGCAGAATTCAATTAAATAAATTCAATAACATAAAAATATAGAAACAAAATGAAAATTAAAAAGCAAAATGAATGTTCAATATCCAAATTTAAATTTTGACAGCAATTTCAATAGTGAACAGATATTTCTATTTATATTTATTCGCCTTATGCAACCAATTAAAATTCCAAAACTATTTCCAATATTAAAAATTAAATTAAAACATTTAAAATCAGGAATTATTAGAACAAGCAATGAAACTCGTATAATATAACGATTAAAATTAAATTTAAAAAATATATATGGAATCACAATACTAATACATAGCCGAATTCAATTTAAACTATACATAATAAAAAATATAAAATTTAGAAGAGATTTTTTACAGAGTAGCACAAAAGTCATCCAGTGAACAGAGGCTAATCGATAATAACAACCTCTTAACGTCTCTTTTTAATAGTTGTAGTCTGTCTATCTGCTTTATGTTCTCTGGCAGCCTATTAAAGAGAAATAAACCTTTATATTTACTACTGTTTAGATATCTATTTGTATGCGGTAATACGGGCTGATTAAAATTGCATTTATTTCGCTTATTGTGTTCGTGAATATCTGCATGGCGTTTTGCAGTTCCTTTGTTCCTAAAAAAATCACAGACTGTCTTCAACATATACTCGTATATATCGAACAGTGTAGGTATCTTCAGTTTCTAGAAAAGAGAATGACACGAATCGCTAAGTTCTGCCCCCCCACTTTTGCCCTCACTGCCGTTTTTGAAGGTTGAATAAATCCCTTACATAAGCCATACCCCAAAGTTGTATTCCGTATTTCAGATTTAATTCGCATAGAGCATAATATACATATTTTACCTCAGCCACGCCCATGACTTTTCTGACCGCTAATATGGCACAGCATGCCTAAGATATTTTAGCTGCAATATGCTCTAAATATTTTTCCCACTTCAAATTACTATCGAGTATTATTCCTAAGAACTTTACGCTATCAGATTCTATGCATGACTCAGGTAACTTTAATTAATCTTTCCGAGTAGTGAAGTTCATTTGGTGTAACATATTTAAGTTCAATTTTTATTGGAAGCAAACTGTGTCGTGGTGAATCAGCCAGTTGTCACAATTCAGATCGTTTTTTCCTTAGTGCCTCTCGCTATCGTTTCATCACTTCCATGTAATAGTGTTGATTCACTGTAGTGCTTTATGAACAAACTCAATGGGGACGACTCCTCTGATGAAGGTCGAGGGGCGTTCAGAATTCGGCTCTTCTTCCAGAGAAATTCGGTCTTTTTTGAAACGGGCCTCCCAAAGCATTATTGAAATTGTTCCGCTGCTGTTTTCTTTAACAGAAAACAGAAATTGAAGTTCGCGCGCTGCTTTTTCGAGTCCGCCATCGAAAAATCGCCGTAAGTATTGCAAATGTTCTGTAAATACATCACTCTGTACATATCAATGTACCCACTCTGTACACACTTTGGACATCAACGCCGCTTGAAATACTGATTAGGCGGAGTGTCTAGTAAATATACCAAGATGGGGGAGCAGTGTCGCCATCCTTCCTCCCTACGGAAAAAAATCCGTTGTCTTTGGTACATCCTCGTACCAATCTGAGATAACCGTTCTCCGTTCTTGTAAGGGAATTTTGATTTTGAGACAAATAGAGCGACCGCTTTCTTCGATACACATGCGAGAACAGATAACTTATGTAGGCTTAAGGTTAAAAGTGCTGATACCTAGCGTATATTTTTTTATGTCTGCACATTTTGTTTTAATAACAACGTTCGATGATACGGCATTTGTAGACTTTGTTTATCGTTCAATGACATAATTTGGGAGAATTAATTTTTTATCTTTTGAGTTTCGTGAGACGAGACGATGGCCGATTAAGTAGGTCCCACAGGCAAATGATACAAAAAATTGCAAAAAAATCCGTACTTATTCCTAATACTTTTTTAAAACCGGAGTCGTTGGGACACCAGCATTCATTCAAAGATATTAAAAATGTTTATTATATTATCCAAAATAACATGGACACAGTCCATAGCTGGTAAATAATATAGCATACCGTGTCACCGGCAAATAAACCAGGTCACATAGCCTTTTTGATGTGTATAGAGCCTATCACAATTGACAAACTATCGTGCTTTATTATGGGCTATGTACCGAAATCCTTATGATGTAAGGCCATTTTAGCGACAAGAACTTTAACATATGCAGGCACAAATAAAACGGATCGTTTCACTACTTAATAAAAGTTATAATTATCAATTTTGCATACAGAACTTAGAAATGATCAAAGAAACTTTTTTTAGTATGTGTGTCACCTTCTACGGGCGAACCCGTCCACCCCGGAGCGTTTCAGCGAACTTTATCGCTATATCACCCCGAGGTGAAACACAGAGACTTAGGGACGTAGACAATCTACGTAGGTACCAAGCTTCACCACTGCCGAATCCAACACCTTGCAGCGAGGCACAGGAGGGTACCATCCTGCGGGCAGCCTCACCCCTGACTGCCAGTCTCACCCCTGACTCACCCGTCTGGTTGGAGATTCGAGGTCGTTGCGCGGTCCTCTACCTCGAGCGAGCTGCATTCCTTACTGGAATATCGCGGATATGGGGCAACCTTTACTCGGCATCTCATCCGAGTTTCTAAGGATAAACAGCTTGAGATACCTACTTACTCCCGCTTTCTCAAGAAGCGTCCACTTCTAAACTCCTCCGAGTATTCGTCAGTGACAGCGCGGCCGGTTTGACCGCCCCGTGCGCCAGCTGTCCAGATCAGCCCGAGTTTCCGTCCCCGTATTTACCGCACAGCGGGTTCACCAGGTTGGTCCCTCTTCGAGGAGGCTCCCGGATAGGAACTGCCCTACGAGCAGGGCCGACCAAGTGACATATAACGGCCAACCCAGACTACGCGGAACCATTATGATCCTAATCAAAGAAGCTGTCATCGCTGTCGCTGTCACTGTCGCTAACAGTTGATAAATCACCTTTCGCTTTCAATATATTTGCACTTGCCGATCATTTCGGCGATGTAATCAAATACCTTTTTGTATCAACTGAAAGTGACATGATCTATCAGAGTTTCGCAGTTTGAAACAGACTTTTATCTCGTTATTTCCTATGACGTGTGAGTAGAGTGCCGTCTCTGACTCGCTTTGTCTGAAATCCCGGAGAAATTATAACGAATTTCAGTTATATCATACCATTTCGGGCATAGCGATAGCGACATATGCTATGTTTAACGTTTAGCGAATAGCACGGTGCCGATGCATAAAGGCAGATTATGTCCAAATTGCTTTAAGACTCACCTCATACGATAAGCTCTGGCGCAAATGATGTATTGGCGCAAATTATGGCTTCAAATTTGATGCATTTTCAAGAGCAATAAGTAGCCGAATAGAAACCACCACTAACTAATACAACCGTTAAATACATTCTCTCTCACGCATACCCTCATACGCAAAACTACATACGCCCATAATAAATACACACACACACACATATATTGCACTACACATTTAAATACACTTAAACCATTGACCACTTTAAACACATTTCATACACGTTTAATTTTATTATTTTAGCCATAACTCATACTTAAAGCATCGTAATTTCTTCTAATACCGTATAAACGGTAATTTATTACTTATTTATCATTAAAAACCATTGTAATTGTGGAAAATTATAACCGGCTTTGTAATATCTAATTGATTGTATATTCTGTATTGTTTTGAATATTATGAATAAAATAAAATAAAATAAAGGAAAAATACAATAAACCATTTGTTATAATTTATTGATATTATAAAATAAGATATGTATCTAGATGATACTAACCTAAATGAAGCAACCCCAGCAGCAATATAATGCATCCGCTAAGAAATGTGGAGAGTATAGCGTAGTCGGGGGAGAATTGGATCACATATGTTTTCACCATAAGTGCTAATATTGCCGTGGGTCCGATTGTTGTGTCCTTACAGCTGCCGAACAACACGTACACGAAACTGCCCATGAAGCTGGCGTAGAGGCCGTACTGCGAACGATAACATCTTTTGTTAATGTACCGAAGGACGAGCCTTCGGGGGATACAAACGGAATAATGTCGACAGGATTCGATATCGTTACATGGAGATGAGAAGTTGTAACAAGATACAGTCTGCCCAGAGTGGTCGATAGTAAAGAGAGATTCATCAGATCACGTTTTGTCTGAGTCGATAAGTTGAATTATAATGATAGATAAGTTAGTTTAGTTTTAGTTTTTTATTTTCATAAATTTCAATATTATATCTTGCATGGTATATTTAAGATACATATTATAAAACCTTAAAAATATCACACCTACATATATTTACATAAAAATATTATATTAACATTAATTTAATGTATTAGATTACCCGAGGTACGATATTGAACACTACTAACAAAAGAATTTAATTTTGATGTTATTCGCGGTTCATCCAATGTAGTTCTTAAGATATAATATGACTAGAAAAGGCCGTATTCTTAAAAAGTATAACTAAATATAAAAAACTAATGAAAGAAAACCAACGATTTAATTTTTCCAAAACAAATCTACCTTCATATAACGCGAAGAAAAAAATGAATCTATGAGAACCGCGACATATCATCTAGTGACTAGAGGAGCTAGATTATTCCTTTTTTAGTAAATGAGAAAAACCTGTTTTTGATATGCTGGCGGAATTGCCAGTGACATAGTCCATCCCTTTCTCTCAGAGACAGGCATCATTCATCGAAGATTAAACATAGAGCCTAAATACTGGCGACGGAACTAAACTCGCTTAAAAATATCAATTACTTTTATTATTTTATTACATTCCTGAGATTAATATTCATTATGATAGGAACTTTAATAATAAGAAAAAAGAGTAATCTGTATCCCACTCTCCGGCCAAGGCAAATACTTTTCTCTTTTCAGCCGGACTGTTCGAAAGAGAAAGCACTGGCTGATATATCAAAGACTCGCTGGATAGAGTATAGTTAACCAGTGTATGTGTGTCGCTATGCTACGGGCGAACCCGCCGTCTCGGGACGTTATAACCAACGTTATCATCTTGTCGCCCCGAAACGAACGCAAGGACATGGGCGAAGACAATCTACGTACCAAGCTTCGATACAGCCCGCGAGAGTACAACTCCTCACCGCGTGGCGCTGGGAATTTTTATGACCAGTGGGTCATCCTCACGCCCTCACTCCCAGATTCGGTCAATTTACTCCGATCTGCTCCCGTCTGGTAGCAGGTTTGAAGTCGCTAGCGCGTTCTTCTACCTTATGTAAGCGGCAATTCCTCACTGGAATATGTCACAGATACGAGGCGCCCATTACACGGCTTGTCACCCGAGTTCGGGTGGCCAATGTATTGTTTCTAAAGACACTTTTTGATTTAAGACTATACTCGAACGAGCCCGTCACTCCGAGGAGTTTCAACGAACTTTATCATTATATCGCCCCGAGATGAAACGTACAAACTTTGGAGATAACATATCCATAATCGAACTAGGCGACTGCCCGTTAGAATCCTACACCGTGCGGCGAGGCACTAGGAATTGCCAACCAGCGGGCAGTCTCACCCTCTGACTACCGATTAGGTTGGATTTCTCCTCCACCTGTCTGGTCCCAGGTTCGAAATCGCTTGCGCAACCTCTACCTATCGTGATAACGCGGCAATCCGTAACTATCACGGACCCGTGGCGTCCTTTACTCGGAAAGTCACCCGGGATTGGGTGGCTATCGGGTCGTTTCTAAGGGTAGGTGACAACAGGCTGACACCTACCCTCACCCCTTAAGAAGCATTACGCAACTAGACTCCCCCGACTATTCGTCAGTTGAGCAAGGCCGGTAAACCGACCAATGCATCAACCGTCCAGGGCCGCCCGAGGTGTAACCCCAGGTCCGATCGCAAAGCAGGTTTCACCGGATTAGTCACTCTTCGGGGAGGCTGCCGGATGGGAGCTGAGCCATGTATTGGTACGACCGGTGTAATAAGACAGTCATATGGCCCGAGCCGCACATTCCTATTATGCCCCAGCCTATAAGGATATTAATTGTATGTCACCTGCTACGGGTGAACCCGTCCACCCCGGAGCGTTACAACGAAATTTATCGCTTTATCCCCCGAGGCGAAACGCAGACTTGGTGACGTAGGCAAATATACATACTAAGCTAAATATACCCACCACTGCCCTCAGAGTCCAATGCCTTACGGCGAGGCACAGGGAATTGCCACCCTGCGGGCTTCACCCCCTGACTCCCAGATTTAGTCGGATTCCTCCGACCACCCGTCTGGTTGCAGGTTCAAGGTTGCTTGCACGGTCCTCTACCTCAAGCGAGCGGTATTCCTAACTGGAATACGAATATAGCGTATACGGGGCGTCCATTACTCGGCAACTATCACCTCGAGAGATCGAGTGGCCCACAATACCGTTTCTTTGGATAGGCAGCTTGACGTACCTACGTAGCCCCACTTTCTTAAGAAGCATACACTTCTAAACTCCTCCATGTATTAGTCAGTGGCAACACGGCTGGTTTGCCCGCCCCGTGCGCCAGCTGTCCAGATCAGCCCGAGTTTCCATCCCCAGGTCCACCGGGTTGGTCCCTCTTCGAGGAGGCTCCTGGATAGGAGTTAGTCCGCGAATTGGGCCGACCAAACATAACGGCCATCATAGCCCAGACTACACAGAACCATTAGGATCCAAAGCCTATGAGGATAGATAGCATAAGGCATCTAACTACCGCCGCTTTCTTAGATCGCACTGCGCTTCCAAACTCCCCCGGCTATTCTTTGTTGAGCAAAGGCCGTTAGGCTGACCAGTGTATGAGACAACCTACCTTCCGAGTGCATATGTCCCATTAGCAGGATACACTGGAATCAGACCTCGTCACTTCATATCCGTTAGAGAGGGCTCATCTTCAATAAGGTTGTTGCTGACCGCAGATAAGCCGCAAAGCGCCCAGCGGTTTCGCCGGTTTGGTACCCCTTCAGGGAGGCTACCGAATGGGAGCTGAGCCGTGAGTCGCCGACCATGATATACAGAATTTGGCAATTAGAACCCGAGCTGCACGACCCCATTAGACCCCAGTATAGCTAACCAGCTAGGACTAAAGATTTATCGTGTAATTGGTTTACCATAGCACTGCCGAGCATTGATAGGTACATATGATAATGGTATATATAACACTGGGTCATATAATACTGATTCAAATAGTCAGTCCGAGTTTTTTGACCCGTTCGTAGTTTTACGTAGGACGGTCCGAAGACTATGTCCGAAGACTTCCCGTGGTCCAATCTTAGCCAAATTTGGTATGCAGCCTACTTCCCTGGATAACCCTAAGCAGATGGTGGCAAATCTTAGTCCTGCAGGCGCAGGAATCGATCTGAGTCCTGCAGGTGCTGCTGCAGGTACATCCTGGTTTACTTGGCTTGGAGGAGGATCTGACCAATAATTAGAGCAAGCATAGAATATATGGGTATTTTTGGAATCGTGGTAACGATATAAACTTGTTGGAATAGGATTTAAGCCGTTTTGGATAAGTCAGGGGTTACCAATTACGGGATGGACCAAAGTTGAATATGTATATCGCTAATTTTTCTGTTATTTAATTTATAGTTAATATTTTTCATTGAAGATTAGGCGACATCCTTTATATTTAAGCTTACCATGTTTATGTAATTGCTGATCATTTTGGCTATAAGTATTGGAGACATGGGCCAAGGCTTGTTTAGGTCAACTTAAAATAACTTAACCTACTTGTGGTTTTAATCCTGCGACTACAGCATATGCAATACCTTGAGGAATTGCTGTCAAACCAACGGTCAAACCTGAAAATTTAAAAAAAATTGTAGAAGCATGGATAAAAACAACAAATCAACCAAGCAGACATTCAAATATTGAATTGTTCCAATTGTTAGAACATCTGCTGGATTGCATCAAAATTCCACCATTTGAATTTCAAATATTACATTATCGCAGTGAGTGATTGGCGCCAGATAGGTATACATATGGTTACCCGACGAAACCTCGTATTTTGTTTTAAGCTTTTTTACAAGAGGGATAAAAACAGTTTCACTTTCATTGTCGTAAATATCCTAACATTTAAAGCCATAATATTAACTATATTTTATTGCGTTTTTATCATAGGTACATAGGTAAGGTACCATTTCTTGGATATTTTTAGATAAGAGTTTACATTTATCCTAAGCTATCACCAATTAAACGACACCAGTTAGAGGTATTTAAAATGTTGTAAACTGTAATGTATTTTTTATTTTTGTATACCATCTTACCATCTCATTGTAGCTATTTAATTACCCGCTTATTTAAAGCGCTAATTTTAATTACCTTTTTAATTAGTTTTAAGCGCTAAAAATGCCGTTTTATGCAGATATCCCAACTGTAGGTCGTACATACCCCATAACCGACTGTGCTCTGCGCAATGGCCATAACTATTGAGTGGCGATATATATTTTTAAAGCAGACGTAGTTTACTCGAGTTATCGTAGTAACATCCGCACATTCAGGCAGATAGTCACATATTGTTTTGGTTCAATATACTCTATGACATGTGAAACGCCGAGAAAAGTTTTTTAGGCGATTAAATTTCGTTATTTTTGGGCTCTGCGCATATTTCGCGTGATTGAAAGATAAACTACCATTTAAGTATTAAATAAACATGCTACGCGAATGCTAGTTGCTAACGTAACAACCATTACCTGAATCTTAAGAAAATTGCAAAAAATATCTGTCCTAATTAAGTTCAGTAGCAACTGAGAGACTTTACTGCCATGTGGAAGGGCTGCTGACGTGGAATCTATCTTTGTACTGCAAAAGATGGCTTTTCGGTCAATATACAAACTAGGTTGACAAAAATGAGCTTTCATTTCCAAAATTACATTTTAAAAAATTAGGGTCCTCTTTTATAAGGCAATGTATTATTCACTTATACATATAATAAAATTGGCGAAGAAACTTTTGACTTGCTGGGGAAACAATTTAGTCTCCACAACTCATCAGTACCTACAATTCTAAAAATACCCATACACACTATGCTTGCTGTACCTATTGGCCAGATTCTCCTCCAGGCCAAGTAAACCAGGATACATCTGCAGCAGGACCCAAAATGGCTTAAAACCTATTCCAACAAAAATCACTCGTCATCACGATTCCAAAAATACCCATATACACTATGCTTGCTTTAACTATTGGTCAGATCTTCCTTCATGCCAAGTAAACCAGGATACACTTGCAGCAGCACCCAAAATGGCTTCAAACCTATTTCAACAAGTTTACCTCGTCACCACGATTTTAAAATACCCACATACGCTATGCTTGCTCTACCTATAGGTCTGATTCTCCTCCAGGCCAAGTAAACCAGGATGGTGCTTTTAGGGTCAACCAGGGAGGCTGTATATCAAAGGTTAAGAGTGTACCACGGGAAGTCTTCAAACGGACAAACAAATAAACAAACGAACAAACGCACAGCATGCATCAGACTATACGGCCCATCCTACGTAATGTTCCGATAACTGAGTAATGTTCTTTATATGGGCAGATTAATTAATACTTCTTATTGTAACTAATAAATATAATGTATTTTTTTTATTTTTTAAAAAGGGAGAGGATTAATAATCAGTACCAATTAGCTGATCCTTTGTAAGGAGATTACTGAAGGGTGTCTGAGCTCTCGCCATTTGTTCTCGAGACAGATTATGATGTAATTACTGCGTTTTCTAAGACCTAAATTTCCAATAAAGAAATTTTCTTTTTTCTTTCTTTTTTCTTTATTCCTTGGAATAGAAAATTGTTTTACAGTACTTTTTCAAACATAATCCTGGATGGAGACAACCTTACTAATAAAAATATGGTTATAACTAGTTTTAACCCTATTATTGTTATATCCAGTATTAACAGAGTTGAAAAATCATGACCAATAAACGAGTTTTAATGCGGGTATGAAATGCTCCAAAATCATAGACAAACCATATTCTGAGCATGGCAATTGGCAAGTCACATTTTATAGTAGTTGCGGCTAATCAAATGTCATATTTTCTTTTAGTATACTTTCAAATTGGGCGATGGCAATGTTTGCATTGGATTTTTGCAGTTTCATCATCATTTTGAATGGTTGTTTGGCTTTAAAATAATACCAGAACCTCATATTTCTTTGGCTTAAAAATTAACACATTATGTGGAAAAGTTCATCTCATGTTGTTACTTGTCAAGTCAATTAAAACATATGTTTCGTTTTGCGTTATAACTTTGTTATAATGCCGCCATACCTACCCAAAGCCGGGTATAATAGAGTTATATCGACGATGTAATGCAGGTAGCAAGAAACGTTTATTGGTTAACTTGTGATAAATCCTTGGTAATAACAGAGGTATATTTTTTACACCTGAGATAGTTTTATTTTTAATATAGATATGTGGAAATCAATTTTTCGGCCTTTTCTAATCGGTCTATGCGTGTATCAGATGCACCTTCTCACGCCGAATAAAGTCTCTATACAAACTCCGTGACTGCCTAAGCGCAGATGTTCGCATTTGAATCACTGAGGCACTCCCATCTTTCTAAACTAGACTATGGTAACTGCGTTTATGACCCAGCCTGTATAGGAAGATGGAGAAAAGAGTGGAGAATGCCTGCGTAAGGTATTTTTCCACGATTCCAGTGTGGAGTCATTCCACTCCTTTATTTCCCAGAGCCTCCATGCTTAACCGTACGAGGACCTGCGGCCATTTGGCTGTGGTTCCTTACCACAAAACAATGACCTATAAAGAAAGCTTCACCTGTAATACAAGGATCAGTTGCGACATCATTTAAAAATTTACACAAAGCTCTGCTTCTTAGGGAAGAAAAAAAACGTACAATAGTGTCCTATTTTGATAAACAGAAATTCCTGAAAATCAGGCATAATGCATGAGGGTGTGCCTTTTGATAGTAGATTAATACATATAATATAATCCATATAGTATAATCCATAAGTTTTTTTATTTATTATTATATTTATCAATAAATGTTATTATTATTATCCTATGATGGCATCCACTAGCATAGATTGGCATAACAAACCGAATAGTTGTGTTTTCCTTCTGTTTCGGATACTTATCAAACAGCTGATGTAATGTGTACACATTCGTGAATGACATTAAAATTCGTAATAATCTTGTATACCTGTCGGAAATCCTTGGTCGGCTTATAATAGTTGTTGTATTGATGTGGAGCGTGTAAGCGAGGTCTGTTGGAGACCGGTGGTGGCATCACACTCTTTTGGAGTCCATAACTATTGTGAGAATGCGGTCGAGTGTTTTTGTCACCAAAATTCTTCTTCTGGAAATCGAAAAATGAAACATTGGGCAAATAACCTTTAACAGGTTCACAGCCGGCCGTCAACTAAAGAGCCATGCCAGAATCCATTTTTTTATTTGGCTTAAACTGTTAGAATAAGCTAGTTTATATAATTAATGTGTTTATATAATTATATAATAGGCTAAGCTAGTTATGTGTTCAAATAATTTGGACGAGAAGGCCCTACGCGACTGTTCATAATGAATTGCTGTAGAAAATAAACTAACAAACGTATATACCAGTGTTTTTCAACCTTTTTCATGACACGACCCCCCTAGTATCAAAAAATATTTCGCGACCCCCCAACCCTTTTTT
>JAOPUG010000001.1:31338166-31348668 GCA_027564375.1 Micropterix facetella | reverse complement strand
AGTAAAAATTAACTAAACTAAATAGCAAAGACAGCCTTGCATATGGTAGCACCAAACATGTAGTTTAGTTGAATCAATTATACGAGATAGTAAAGACAGCCTTACATATGGTAGCACCAAACATATAGTTTAGTTAAATAAACTAGACGAGATAGCAAGGGCAGCCTTGCATATAGTAGCACCAAACATACAGTTTAGTAAAATCAACTAGACATATAGCAAAAATAGCCTTGCATAAGGGTAGCATCAAGCATAATCAGCTAGACAAGATAGCACAAATGACCTTATATAAGTCATATCAACTATATAGTCAGATTAGACCAGTATATGGAATAATACAGACAACTTGACAAAAAGTCATATTAAATATACAGTATGGCTATATCAATTAGACGATATCATATTATTAACCAGATGCGATGGCAGTTTTAATCATATTACATCTGACAGTTTCAACCTTTAAGTAGTTGAATCAGCTAGATACTTTTAACTATAATTTATTAGTTGAATTAGCTTAACACTTGGGCTGTCCCTTTTTAACCCGATTTTCGGGCTGCGATAACCAGATTTCTGGTTGATTGAGCCATACTTTTTTCTCAGTGGGCGCTTCCTGCCCAATCGCCTGTAATTGTGAATGTAAGTTTCTCTGTTGGAGAATTCTGGACTTCGCCGCCCTCCATCTTTCCCATTATGACGGAACAAGAATTTGACGTTGATGCCCAGCATTTCGCCTCACCCTCGTCCTGGACTTCTCAGTCGATCTTCTGAAACTATTACCGTAATTGTTACTGAATTTCTGTTAAGAAACATTTTCCATTAAGAAACGGTTCCCGGATAGCTGAGAGGTGACTTTAGCCAGAGTCCTTAGAGGCTCTTCGGCAAACCCCATGCTTCTTGCGTCGTTGCATAAGTGGCTGAAACCGACCCGACGGAAACCGAGCGGTTTGAAATATTGGTCGAAAGGTTTTTCACGTGCTAGTATTGATTTCCCTTCTTTCAACTTCAACTGTCATCATAATAATCTTAATTTCTCCGGTTAGACGACTGTGGCATACTGGCATGTGATTCCAGTGATTTTTCCAAGCTCAGCCCGGCTGTTATATCACATCATAGTAGCGTTCCGTAGGATTCCTTTATGCACAAATATCCGTTTCATCGTACATTTTCCAGATTTTTCTTTTGTTTTAGCTTTGCTCTCGCGGGAGGAGTCTTTGACGGGCGGCGCGGAGCCAGTGGCGACTCAGCCGAACGTTTTTTCCACGAGGCCTCTTCCTTTTTATTCATCTCGGCGGCTTCTCGTGACGTCAACACGGCCCATTAATCAGCGTTTTTACGCGGCAGGCGTTTTGAAACACTTCCTCCCTTTCCGTGCCGCCGCCGGGCAAACACTGCTTGAACTCTTTGGCACCCATAGATAATGGATCTGAGACGGAACACACTCGGGCGCTGATTTATTTTGAGAATAAATTTCGAATATATTATCGGACAAGAAGGAGCGTCGGGGGGCGCGAAAATATCGAAGTGCGAGCTCCCAACTGCGAAGGAATCTGATGAGATGCTGATTTATTCAATCGCTTTTTGTGTTGTAGTATCACGTTTGCTAGTTTACTTTTACCTTAAAGCCCAGTGACAAGCAAAATGTACTACTCGAATATTGTATAGCATTCTGATAATTGATTCTGTTATAATGTTTATATTGTTATATAGCCAAATTATGATGTAAATAAATATTTCAATTGCATTATGTTCCATGCGGCAAGAAATCCATGGACGAAATTCGGTAAAAATCAAAAATGCTTTTCCTGTGATTGATCATAATTAACGTTATAGCGATATATAATAAAATGTTTCGTAAATCTCAAAGGTAAAGAACCGAAGAACACTATAAACAAATTGGAAACTCAACTTATAAATAGATTTTCTCATATACAGAGTTGGCAAAAAATACAAACTGGCGAAAAAAACATTTTTTGTGTAATTTTTTTATTGGTAGTTTTCCCAGTGTTGTCAATAAATCACCTTCTTATTGAACTAGTGCCGTCTTCTATTGAAGGTTGGCGATTATTATAGCTATATTTACTGACAAAGCTGTAACAAAAAATAGAGATGTCGTACTTTATCCTAACCACTCCCTTGGTTTTATGAGCCAGGATATCTTTCTTCTGTCCTATATTCGACAATGCCCTAATTCGCTTTCGTTTTTAGTTGTAATATTCTCTTGTATTTTCAGCTCTGAATTATTGAAAATTTTGATGCTGCTAAGGTTTTGATGGTGTTATATTTTTATTCATTCGCTTTATCACCTCAACGTTCAACAAATTTCGAATTACTCCAGTTTCTTACACAATATCTTAATAAGGGTCCAGTCTTCCGTACCATAGAAAAGTGTGCATGCATATTCTGAAGTGCAGTAATAGGCTACGGTTGCAGAAAAGTTTCTTGATTTTGACAAAGTTAGCTCGAGCAAGTTCAATCCTGATTTTTACTTCCTGACTGTAGTATGAATGTTTATTTAGCCAGAATCCCAGGTATGTATAATATTAAACTATTTAAATGTGAAGTAGGAAACGGTCATTGGTTTGCCTCTGTCTAATTACAATTATATATTTTGCTAAATTGCTGTTCATTTTCAACCCGTTATTTTGCAATCAGTGTTGTTGCAATCAGTAACGCTATTCATTGTAGCCTGTATGTAGGTTGTCGATATTATTTACTAGTAGGACATTAGCAACCGCATAATGGATATTATTGATCCTTTCGTCATTTACACTTATGCCCTCAATTGCACCATCAATACCTCTGCTATTATTTTACGGGGTAGATGTTAAATAGGTATACATAATTAACTGCTTTGCCGAGCAATTTTTCGTATGGCTACCTCCCCAGATAAGGCTTCTTCTACTTTGACGGCGGCTGTCTGGTTAAATAACGATTTGGTACTATTTCCGGGTTTTTCCACCCGTCCGAGTTTTTCCGGAGAGGGTCTGGGTTTTTAGGTCGTCCGGGGAAGTCAGTGTGACTTTTTGGTATCGTCAGTGGAAGTTGCCGTCGCAAACTCCGAAGTAGTGGAGTCGGGCTGGCGCCAATTTGGCGCCCGAAAAATTCGAAAAATCTTACAAAAATTCGAAAGGTCTTACAAAAAGCCAAAGAAAATCAAAATCCATATTTATGGTACTATTATTGTCATTTAACAATATTTTTCAGCAATTTAATTCTGTTGAAATTCTGGTTTAGTTGATCAGATGAAATATGAAACAGAAAGAATAGATTAATAAAAGAACATAAAATAGGTTCAAGTACATACAGGTAGTGAGTATATTTGAAAAATTATTAAGGTATAATTTTCATTATCTTTACCTTTCTATTTTTCATTATATGTAATTGAATAGATTTCTGGAATATCACATATTGAAGACCAGGACAGTTACGGATCAAGATTGGCGAGCCAGAAGCACTGTTTATGTGGCCACCGTAAACAATGAAAAAGCATTCGACACGGATCATTAAATGCTTCTACTCTAAGTGCTTCTCAAAACATGTATTGTGTTGAGCTCTCGCCAAATTTATTCCTATAAACCGTATTTTTTGGATTTTAATGAAACATCCTCCGCGCGAAAATTTACGGACTGAAAATGCTCGCAATATTTGGAAAATCTTATTATGTCATATAAATCTCTGAGTGAACAATATTTTAAACTTAGAAATAAACTGCCAAAAAATCTCTCTGCATACTCTACATCAACTCGTAACGACATTCACAAGTCGACTGAGTTTAAATAGTCACTGAAACACCACTACTGAGCTGTCAAAAGAGGATAGGGTCCGAGTGTAGGAAAAGACTTAATATGGAAATGTGGAAGATGCTTTTGGCAATTTCATCACTCGTGTGTATTTTTATCCCTTAAAAAATATAAGGAGACGTCTACCATTGTTAAAAATAATTGGAAATACGAGACTTGTATGTTCAGAGATCCACGTTCTACGAGAATCAGTGCAATACAGCAACGTTCCCCACACCGACCAGTTACTCTAACCCCATAAACACACAAGGAGCTTTCTTTGGCTGGTGAAAAACCTATGAAACATGACCCGCTTAAACAACTAGCTCTGCTGGAAGACGACTCCCTATCATTGCATGAAATACTGGCTATCCTTGCGAAATGATAAAGAAATTGAATGCTCTCGAGGAAATATAGTTAAGTTATAGATACTTCTTAATTCATTGATTTTTTTAAATGAAAAAATGAGGAAATAAAGTGGACCATATATAACAAAACTGCGATCGAATCGATGCATAAAAGCAACCGCTAAAAGAACGACGCGATCGAAGAATTGTGGAATCGTATTAGCGACCAAAAGCAATAGTCCAGGGAGTGGAAAATCGGATTACCAGGGTGGAGGAACTTAATGCTGAGAATACACTTCGACGCACATGTCAGGATACATGACTGTTTTTCTAACCTACCTGCGAGTGAAATGAAATGAAAAATTCTTACACTTAAATATACGATCTTTGAACTTAAAATTTGATAAATTATTGGCTTATGACTAAATGTAGCATTTGGACCGTACCTATTATTCTATCAAGAGATGCGCTGCTAATTTCTTCAATATACCGAACTTCGATGTGTGGATAAAGATCCGTGGATCGAGACGTAGAACAAGCACATAGAGGTATATACGAAAAAACAACACCGTGTGAAACCACAAAACACTTTCCTATATACTATGAAAATATCTGCATAGCGCCGGTGATAGGGCTCCGAGAAGCCATGGAGGAGACCTATAAAGAAGTCTGGGCCAACTAATTTTCCCAACAGTTTCAAAGAATGATAAGGTACATAAATTGTTAGGGAAAATACTTCGAAGAAAATAAATACGATATAAACATTATAAATATTTTACTTTATTAGAATCCAGGAACTTACAGTATGACCTAAGTAATGGATACTTTTTCAATTTTCAAATGTTGCTTACACTATTAATTTTACAGTAAATCAAGCGTATGGAGTCATATTTTTTTGTTATTTTAGGCATTTTTTGATGAGTTTTGGGTGTCGAGAGGCTGCCAACATATCGCAAATGTACCTTCGAAGAAATGGAAAAACCAATAAATCTATTCCATCAACATACATAAAATACATGAAGAAATACCGTTGAGAGTTTCAACTATCAAGACTCCGCGGATAATGAGCGTGAGGCAGCAGAAGTTGAGTCTTTTATCAATACATGGGTGGCGAACGTACCCGAGGAAGACTCTGCACTTCTAGATTAGGATGTTATTGATATGGAGTGTGTAGATTTTGAAGACTGCCTTCCTCTTAGTCACTGCTTTCTAATACCCGTGTATCTGAGTCTAAACGTTAATTATTTACCCATGAGGAATGTTCATGGTTACAAGCAAATACAAATTTTAGACATGATGTTTAGACATAGAAACCAATTGTGTGTAGAAATTTAAAAAAATGTTTCGATCTGTTGTTACCACTTTGATGCGCGACGCAATTTCAATATCTTTCTAACTAATTTATACGCCACACAAATTGGTAAGGCTTGTATGCAAAATGTGCATACATCACGTCCGTATTATGAAACCTGGAACATACTTGTAGATGTATATCTTAATAAGCGCAAAAAATATTTTCCTGAATTTCATAAGAAATAATTTTATTTGTTACTTTGCACCCCCCCAGGGGGCCAAGTCTTACAATCCTGCAAGGTTTTGTTACTATGCATAATAACTCGATCAAACTATGTCCGATTTCAAAAAAATCATTCGGCAATCTATATTTACGGCCAATGCGCAGACCATTTGATCTTGGGGTATGTACAATCTACGGTTCTTTCGTTTAAAGTCAGTTAAGTTTGCGGCTGCCGCCTCTCTGCCAAATAGCAAAAATAATGTATTATGGCACTATGCGTCAATAAGAGGTATTTTATTGTATTTTAAACCTATTTTTTAAATTATTAAAATTGTATCGGGTGTCGCTACAAGCTGTCTTGTATAAAGTGAATTTAAGCTGATAAATGGCGATCGAAAATTCTTGAATATTTCTGTTTTAGGATATGATGCCCAAGATAGACTCCGCTAGCGGAGTCGGCTGAGATCGCTGTCTGTGGCCCGCGGCCGTGATGCTGGCCCCACGCTTCTTGCGTCATCGCATGAGAGCCAGATACCAGTGAGACAGAAACCAAGCGATTTCAGATATTCGCCGAAGTTTGATAATCCCTTGGGGTTTCCGCCTGCCAGTTTGTTAGTTTTCTTTGTATTTCTTCATATCATTCATGTACCTATAACATAGTTTAGGCCTTTAAAATTGTTAAAACGTTATACCTATCTTTGGTAAACTGAAAACTATTATTTCGGCCTCGATAACCACCTAGTAGTACGTTCCATATGTTTTTGGTCTAGAATTACGCAAAAAGTAATTACGTGTTTTAAAGTGTTTCAGGGCAGGTGCTCCTCAACTTAAAAGTGTGGGGGGAGATTCCCTAGCTTGGTTGGAAAATTTGTACCTTCATTCCTAGGTATTAGTTGTTGTACTTTGTTTCTTGCTCTATTTGCGTCAATCGCATAGCTTTCGGGACTGGATCGAAATCCACATCACGTAATTCGTCTGCACCACATTATGAACCGGTGAATCTCAATCGATGCAACTCGCTAAATCGAGATGTTGCGTCACTTTTGAAACAGCTCTTGTAATGCACAAATACAGACAATTGAGCGAATCTCACTTTTGATATTAACTAAATGTAACTCGAGACGATGAATCTTGTCACAATGCTAATACGGTTGTACGGCTAAGGATTTCC
This sequence comes from Micropterix facetella, assembly GCA_027564375.1. Classification (NCBI taxonomy): domain Eukaryota; kingdom Metazoa; phylum Arthropoda; class Insecta; order Lepidoptera; family Micropterigidae; genus Micropterix; species Micropterix facetella. The sequence continues at coordinate 31,341,855 of JAOPUG010000001.1, read as the reverse complement.
CCATCCATCACATCCAACAGCCACTAAAACAGGCGCACTATTCTAAACGCAAATGTTTAATAATTCAACCTCAGCTATGCTGTCTGACGTGCGGCTGTGTGCCAGTGCAAATAATGGCGGCATCTCTTGCCATTCAGAGAGGACATCTTTATAGGGGGACTGGCCACGGACTGGTTTGTGGTTTTTGCCTGGAATAAATACGGTAGCGGCGGCGGCGCTTGCGGTTTTTGCAGACAACGCGATGGAAACGTAAGTCACGGCTAATGTTCCGCGCTTGCGGCCAACCTTTTGTTCAAACTCACGATGAGGCGCTCTGATACAAGTTGAATGGATATCGCTTCAACGGAATGCTGGCGCCAGTGTGGCCAAGGTTGCTGGTTATTTTTTTGTTTATTTTTTTAATATGTTGGTAAAAAATGGGCGGTGATAGTTTTTTTTTTGGTATTTTTGGCATTTAATATATCAAACATATTTTTTTATTGCATATATTAGCAAACACAATGGAAGGCGAGGTATATAAAAAGTAGTTTGCAATTCAATTCAATTCTTTATTTCAGGAATCACACAGTATTACGGTACAATATTTACAATAAAAAATACAGTTTAATACGAAAAAACTGGTTAAGGATTTTAATAAAATTACAAAGAGTACTTTATAAATAAGATAAAACGAATTTACCGCGTGAAGTTTATAACACCCGAAGTTTCGGCGTTGTTGGAACCGCCGGTAAATTCGTTTTATCTTATTTATAAGGTCAAACATACGCGATAGTCTTCGATTTCATACAAAAAGTACGTCGATAAATACAACTGAAAAACTAACATTTTAATAGTATATATGGGACCTGTGTTTTAGTGCGTGTATGTGTAAGTGTGTGTTGAGTAAACGAGTGTCGAGTGTGGGCGTGAGAGTTAGTGTGAGGGTTGTGTATCTAGAACGTCCGACATATTGCGTAAAATTTCTCGTGTAAATATTGTGTTCAGTTTATAAACTGGTCTGAAATAAAAATAATCGTTGTCGTAAAGCTGTAATAAAAGTAACAATATCCAATCCATTAGCTAAAATAAATAGTCGGTAAAATTTATTAGTTAGGATTTGTTTTACGAAGTTTTTATAAGAGCACATGGAATTACTAAAAATATCAACATAATTAAATGGGTATTATGAAGCTGACAGGAGCGTATGAGTACTCAATAATTTCTGGATGCATTGGTTTTAAAATGCGGCAGTCGAAAAAGGTCAAATTGGTGCATGGTTTTCATTTGGGGCTTTAATATTGATCTCACCCACCAGGTTTAGAGCAATCGAATATGCCATTTTATAACGGTTTAGTAGAGCATCATTCAAATAGCAGCGATAAGGTAGCGAATCTATTTTAAATATTAGGGCCGGTTCATTAGTATTATTGCAACACCTTTGGTATTGAAATATAAATACCGAACTAATTTATTTTAGATAGTTTGAAGTCTTTAATTTGAACCTGACAAAGGGGAGACCATATTGGCGAGACAAACTCAAGATGCGATCGTAAAAACGCTTTGTATAATAATTTTAATACGAGTATTAATGGATAGTCGAATGGCGACGATGCGGTAATTATGAAACCTAGCATTTTATTTCATTTTCAAGCGATTGCTCCGATATATGCTCGAAAGTTGCCATTACATAAAAATATATTAGATAGTTGTTAACATGTTGTTATATTCATACTACAAAGAGTAAATACCAGTTAAGATACAATGTTTTGATTAGAAAACGAATATAACCTTCTTTTTAATAAAAACTGTTTTTATTACTGTATGTACTTGACTTGCTCTGACTATTATCGCAGGTGTTTCACCCGGAGTGGCATGGTCTCATATATTATTGACCTCTCTTAATTTATCCTATCAATATTTCCTACATATTAAAACGCAGGAGATTGGATCTAAATCTGATGAGCTCTTCTCGTTGACTAATTTACTAATTCGGGAGAGAGTGAGACAGACAAACTTTCTTTTATGTTTTTCTGGGTTTAAAATAATATTATTCAAAACGTTGAAAAAGTTTTGAGAAAATATACATGGATTTTTTCGGCCAATTCAGTACGCCAGGGCTCAAGTATATAAGATATCAAATCAAAATAAATTCTAATCAACTCAAAATCCAGGCTGTCGGCGTTATCTCCTTTCTTGGTGAGTGATTTTGTTTAGTTTGATTAATGGATACAAGGCGACTCGTTTATTAAAAGTCGGCAGCAGAGGAAACATGATCGTTAATTTAGTTCAATTTTGACGAAAAATATGTTTTGTTAAATTATACTCCTTAAAAAATTGTAAAAAATGTTATAATTATTTTAATTGATATATAAATGATATATTTCAATACACACAGTAAAATTCTGATACGAAATATAATAAAACTGTCTGGTGGTATTTTTGGCGTATTATAATATAAAAAGGTATTTTCTACCAAGTCTGTAGTATTTTTCCATTTTAAAATCTGGTCACACTGGCTGGTGCCCACGTGTGAGCCTCGATGAACAATATTTAGCCTATAAAATGGTATTATAGAATGCGATGACAATAGTTGCATCGCAATCTAGTTATACTTAGTAATATTTGTAGTATAAAACAAAACACCAGGAATGACTATCGGAATGTACATTGGTGAATGTCTAAGCTAAGGGCGAACCCGGTACCCCAGGATATTTCAACGAACTTTATCGTTGTATAACTCTGAGATGAACGAATATACTTTTGGACGTATAGCCGATCTATGTAACGAGCTCATCCACTGTCCGTTAGATGCCAACCCTTACAGCAAGGCACTGAGAAAAGATACCCAGCGGGCTCCCTCGCCCCCTCACTATTTAGACTGATTTCTCCATCCACCCGTTTGGTTCTAGGTTCGAAGTCGCTTGCGCAGCCTCTACTTTAGGATAGCGTAAATTCGTACCGAGGATCAGAGGCGTCCATTACTCGGTTAATTTCACCCGAGATTGGGTAACCAGCGGATCGTTAGGATAGACATCCTAAGGTACATGTCTACCCCCGCTATATAGATCGCATAGGCGATTTGACTTCCCCGGTATTCGTCAGTTGGGCAAGGCCGGTAAACCTACCTATACATCAACGGTCTAGGGCCGCCCAAGGTGTTCCCTCAGATCCCAAAATGCACTGTCGGGATGCAGAGTCGAGGGATCGATGTGAACACTTTCCAAATCTAACGTGTTATGAATAATTTAATTCATAAAATAAATCGGGCGTGACATTGAGCGCGCCGCTATGCGCACCACACAACGTTCGTGGCCAATGTTCTTGCGCCGTTGTTGACTGAACCGCAGACGGTTCTATTTCAGCATGCCCTGTACCTTCTGATCCTCTCAGGTTCTGTTAATGGTATACTCGTGGATAAATGCTGAGCCGCTCCTTTCAGTGGTACTCGTGTTCTATATATAATTGAGGCTGCCTTTTTCCTTTATTTTAGCATTCTAATTTTAGACATTCTAATTTCACAGCAAATTGGGCTCATAATTTAACAAGACATTCTAATTTTATTTTAATTTATTTCACTACAAATAGCTTTTTGGCCCATCCGTAGTATTACGTAGGACAGGCCATTTAGTCTGATGCATGCCGTGAGTTTGTGTGTTTGTACGCTTGTTTGTTCGTGTCCGTATGGCCAAAGACTTCCCGTGGTCCTATCT
>JAOPUG010000001.1:31315195-31329490 GCA_027564375.1 Micropterix facetella | reverse complement strand
CGCACGGGCATCACGCACAATAATCACATCCTTTGTTTGAGCGCGGCGCCGCCAGATAAACCCAATCATTGGACGGGCCAAAGTTGCCCGTCCAATGATTGGCAACCAACATCAGTACTTTTCCTGTTATTGTTTTTATACTGCTCAAAATTATCATTCTTATACTGATAATAAAATCATTGATTGTATAAATAAGCAATAATACGCAAGGGGTTTTAAGAGAACGGAGATTTCTTTGTGGAGAATGGCGATGCTTATAATCCTTTAAAACACTCATTCGGGATAACATTCTCGGACCCACGAACATAGTTACATGGTGTCAAAATAAACTCATGGTATTGTGGTCATTACATTAGCACATGACAATATGTAGTAGGCGACATCACGAACACAACGTCCAGGCGGGTGTCCTGAAAAACGACTGCAAGTTTCTACATAGAACCGTGGAGGCATTGCTCTTTGGCGTGGATATCAGCTGTGGGCGACGAACTTGTACGGCATTTGGCCAGAGACATTTCAACTTCATAGCCCCGAGATTGTATAACTACCTGCCTGATGCCATTAAACGCAGTGAAACTCTAAACAAATTTAAAAAGTTGCTTTCTATGTGGCTTTTTACAAAAGGTAGGAACAACATTAATGGAATGTTGAATAATGTATATTAATATTTCTTTTATTCTTCGATTTTAAATCTATTTTTTATATTGTTACTATTAAATAAACATGTTTTTATATGTTAATTTTACATGATAATAATAATTATTAGACATACAATTTTGATGGAATTTCTTTATATCTACATATTATTAATTATACAGTTACCTACGCAGATTGATTGAATGAATTAATATCTGTATGTTGGATACTAGTGTTAGATACGGCCATAAGACTGTATATAATGGCTTTTGTGCATAATTCGCATTTGCATAATTAGAGTTTTTGTTTCATGAATTCTAGTTATTGTCGACTAATTGTAAATCGAGTTATTGTCTCATGAAATCTATAAAAATTTCGTTGCATCGTAAATTTTGACCAGGCTATTAAACATTTTACAAATGTTTTCACGTAAAAAATGTCCAAATAGCTCTTGCGCGAGGACTTGTCATGAACTCATCCAGCATCCAATCTGATCCGCGACCTCTCCAACCCGCACTTGACAATATTACGAGCAGCGTGTCCGCGTAATTTATGCATTAACAAAATCCCCGCGACAACCCTCTACGTAACGCAAGGACTTAATGGAATCGTTTCTTCCACCTAGGCTTTAATTAAGAGCTCCAGCCGGTTCGGCTGCGTGACAATATTTAATAAAGTCATTCGTCGAAGCCGCCAGCGCCACGCCACTCTAATGACGAATATATTGTGCCGCGTTTGTGTACAATCGATAGCTGGCTCTTATAAATACTGTAAAACAGTCGCCGCGGTATCGCGCGTTATCAATGTTTAATAAGGCACAACTGCGCATTTGGCTTCACTTATAAATTAACCAAGTTGCGGCTGGGACGTTAAATTTAAAAATGACTATAGGCCATTTCTTGACGTGATTACGTCTAGAAGTACTTCAGATACTAGACAACACTTCAAACATGTTGCAATGTTTGATGATGATAAAAATGATTGAATAACACAGTAACTAAAACGTAGACGGAGATGATTTTATTATATACCTCGACACTCAGAGCAGGTAGATTGCTAGTTTTGGTCTCAAAATATAGCTATATATTTATGTTATAAAATGAACAAATAAAATTATTTAATCAATTTTAGATAGTGATATTATTTATAATAAAAACATAGAAATAAAATTGAGAATATCAGCTAAAACAGGCGCAAAAGCTAACCTGAACTATCGAAGACGAGCAGTATTAGAAACATCGGCTGAGCTCAGATATTCAGAAGTTATCAATATAATTTCAACAGTGGCTGAGATGGTTAGGAGGTACAGAGAAAGCCAAAATATGAACGTCTGCGGTTCGAGCACATTGGCCGCGAACATAGTGTATGTACCGTCTCGTTCGGAGTCACTTTTGTTTATTTAATAATTTGAATTATTCGTGACACATTAGATTTGGATCGCATTCGCTGTAATATTTCTACTGTATATTCTGACATATTCACGCTAGTTGTTTTCAAGCTAATCCTCCACGAACGAGTGTAGTTTAGTGCAGTTTGATCGCGTATCTATTATTTAATGTTTACGATTTTCCGCAATTTATATACCTTCTTTTTATTTAAACATAAGAATAGTTGCACGCGACAATGGGCTTTTAAAACACCCGATACACTATATATGTAATTGAGATCGACTATAACAATTAGAGTCTTCCTAATATACTAATCAGAAGATTTATTGTCATATGAATGAGATTAGACTTTGCATAAAGCTTTTAGACATGTTCGGTGGTAAACAACAAACCTTCTACGTATTACTACGGATGGGCCAAGAAAGATTACGAGCTTCGCTTATATGTAAAAAAATATTTTCTTTCAATTACATTTTAATGCTCTATTTGCAGTTTATTAGGTATGAACTCTATAACCATCACCCTATTTTAAGTTTAGCGCATGAACTTTTGCCTTAAAGCCTAATCAAACAATTTTAATTAAATTGTCTTTTGACTATGGCTAATATTTTCATACTGCTATTATAAGCAAATTTTAATATTTTGCATTAACGATGGCAGCTCTAGTAAAAATGCTCCTGTGACATAAAATAATAATGAGTTTAAAAATATATATTTAGTAGTAGATGAAATATGCGGTTTCTGGATGAATAGATAGAATATTTGGATTCTAGATAAACTACACAGCTGTTATTATACATTACGCACTCAGTTGGTCTTTCAGATTTCGGCAGTTACTCGTGGCTTTATTCACTTTTGAATCCATGATTAATATGAGAATAAAATGAAAAGAGCGCCTGTCATGATGTCCGTACCAAATTTGCGAATTAATTTAAAACGAGTATTATAACTAATAATGTATTATGTCTCGCAAAAAAGTGGACACCTAATGTCACGCAGACCTACAACAGTCGAAGTAAAATAACATAAAAAATCAGAAAAAGCATTCGCATATTAACTGACGACTTGAGTAAATTACTTCGGCCTACCCCAAGGGCGGCCAAGTCTTATAATCCTGCGAGGTTTTGGTACTATGCATGATAATTCGTACACTACGTTTGATTAAAAAAAATTTCGACAATTGATAGTTATGGCCAATGCGCAGAGACCAGTTATTTTGAGGTCTTTAAAACCCAAGGTTTTTTAATTTTAAGTCAGTTAAATTTGCAGTTTTCCCGTCTCTGCAATAGTTAAACTTATGTGTTAGGTTACTATATGTCCGTAGGACGTCTTTCATTTTAAATTTTTAAATTATCATTTAGAATTTTTTATTTGAAGCTCCATGATGATGAATTGTACATTCAACTACCGGGCGCTACCAGGCGCACAAAAAACTCAGTTGAAAAAATGTGCATACATATATATATGGCGCTAGAGTCGGAGAAAAAGTTGAAAATGACTAAAAAATAATAAAAAGGAACTCATCCCATGTTGGGTGAAAACTGAACTAATTATTAATATAATTTTACACATATTATTTTATATTTGAACAAAAAAGAATATATTTTTTGTATCACGACACAATTGGTATTTTGCTTAAGAGCATCGAGTGCCAATTGACGCCACTTTTTTTCTTAGTCATATATAAATATGTTACTCATTGTTAAAATTAGGATTAATTTGAAAAATATTCTGAAAAATATAATCGCCTCGCATTGTGCGGACAACGCTATCTATTATATAACGCGTGAACTGTTTGGATAAAATTATTTAAGATATAATAGTGAAATGGGAGCTATCAGGCTCATAGAAACGAATTATTAATATATACATGTTATTACAAGCAAACTAATGCAACTAATACAACTATAACAAACTAATGACAGATTCATTCATATCGACGATTTGCATTTGCAAAATTACGCACAATATGTTTGCTTAAATAAAAGAGTTAATCCTTGTCTAATGGTAATTTAAAAAGAATAAAATAAAAGGAAACATCTGTTTCACTGACTAAAATTAATTTTATTTCATATTGTTTTTTTTGTTTTCCTTTTATCGTCTTTATTGTAACATCGAACGAGTCACTATTAACCACGCCAAGTTTTTGGAGAGCTTGTTCTCTCAGTGCAATTAAAGTGGAATAACATTTGGGACTTCATGAGAGTAATCTCTGATGTAACATCGGAACGCCTTCCAGAAAGAAATTCTTCTTCATCGAGGGGCTCATTACAGGAGTGGCAATGGATCTCTTATGGTTTACGTGCTCAGTTCAGGTAGTTGTTTTATACTATCCTGAACATCCTAATATATTACACATACCTACATACAAGAAAATAATCATATAGGCGGAAGTTAAACACATTCATGGTTCCCCCCCCCCGCCAAGTTTATATATTAGCATTAGTATCAGTTTCAATCTATTCATTCAAAATATACAATAAACATGCATTATAACAATCACTTAAAGCTAATCATCATTTATGAGGATTCGTCAGTTGTCGAAAATATCTTTAACCCGACGAATATCCCGACAAAGAGGATAGTTTTTATAACACAGGATCGCCATAAGTCCGACGAAAGTCTGGCGCACCAAAAAAAATAAAATAAAAAAACAATAAAAAAATAAATATTTAATTATTACATTATAAAATAGATACCTCTCTGAAGAAAGAAGATGACATCTTTTAAAGAAGTCAGAAGAAGAAGATGATACCAGCCTCCGACTACACCCCGTTGTCCACCGCTACAGCATGTCCAGCCAGTGGACTGGACACACCAGAAACCTCAAATTAGCGCCAAGAGCGCATTGGGCAGATCTCTTGGGTACGCACAGTGTTGCGTACCTCAATAGGAGGAAAATTCTGAATTGAATTGAATTGGACGCTCGCCAGTTGCTTTCCGTTGTGGGGTGTGGTCGCGTCGAGCAGCGCTGCTGTGATTCGGCGGTGATTTGATTTGCTTATGTATTTAGATGCTTTCAGAAATCGCCTATACTCGTTTTACGTTTTTATATTTCGCATAGATTTTTCTTATGTGAATTATATTGTGTCGAGCTATCGTATATTGTGGAATTTGTAATCTGCTAATAAATATTTTGTTGAATGTGTATTTATTTTGTCGCTTTCGAAATTGTCTCTTGTTGTCCATAACAAGGCTCCCCTCCTTTTTTGAGACTAAAATTCGTTTTAGCCAGGTATTGAGGTATTTTTGAATTTTCGTGTGTCTATCTGGTTTTTCGTGCTTGCAGTGAGGAGCTAATGTTGACGTTTCGATTTTTTGTGAGTTATCGATATTGGTTGAAGTATCGACTTTTCGAGTTTTATCGATATAGGTTGTTATCGATGTTTGCTTCGTGTTGTGTATTGATGTTTAGACCAGTGTCGCGTTGGTTTTGATGTTTTTCTCTTTCTTGAACTCTGCGGCATGCGTGTAGAAAAGTATAGTGTATCGCTGGTGGTGCTGATGTATGTTTTGGCATTTAGCTCGATTAACGTGTTGTTGTTTGGATTGATGAAAGTTTCGAGGTGTGAATCGATGGAAACCTTGCTATTTGACTCGAAGGAATTTGTGAGTTCTGAATCACTGAACGTTTTGCTGTTTGAATCGATGTTCCTGATGCTTTCTATTTGCAGAGTTGAAGTGGCGATGGCAGAAGTTTGTGCCGTCTGAGGCACGGAGTGTGTGAATTATGCGAAATCGCGATGTTTTCAGAATTCTGATCTGGTTGGTTTATCGCGCCTTGGGGTGATGTTAAAAAGTTCTGAACAAGGTGCAGTCGATGGGAGTTTCCCTGCGTGTCGCATTGCGTGATTGTATTCTGCATAGTTTTGTGTTGTTGCTGTTGTATCTGCGGACCAGATAGTGTTGACAATTGGCTATGTGGTGTATCTGGAGCCCGTGCAGTTGTCAGAGATTGGTTTGGTTGACGAACGTTTGAGTTCTATTGTTGTTACTCTCCGAAGAAGTTGATCTGTCGGTTTTTTAGGGTTTCGAATTTTCGTTCGGTCAGCGGTTGAAGTACTAAATCTTTGACTTTCAGTAGCGCACACTATTTAAGTTGTGTGAAAAATATCCGAAGACGTCGGGGTTGCCATATTTCTTCTCTGTCAGCACGGTTTCCACCTCAATAAACCATTCTCGGTTGGTGTTGCCAAAACGGGTTGTCCATATAAATATGGCGAAATCTAGTTAATTCGTCGGGCATATTGAGATGTGGAGACGTCCGTCGAAAACATTTTTGTAGTTGCAAACTGTCGGTGTTTAGGTTTTGAAGCTTCTTTTCGAAGGTCTTGATTCTATGTCGAAGTGATCGGTGAGATTCTAGTTTTTGTAGAATCCGTGGTTCCGTCGTATATGTGTTTTATGTGATGTTCTTGATTCCTTTGTTTAAAGTTTTTTGAAGAGTATTCAATAAGTTATAGGCATAGTCGAGCATAGTTCTAAGCTCTTTTTGTATACTTTTAAATTCTGGCCATTTACATTCACTTATAGCCAATAAATAAAAATAAAAATGGAAAAAACATTAATTTGTTTTTTTGATAATGTTCAACATAAGTGCTACCAATATGAGCAATTTTACGGTTTTAGTAAAATTAGAGCAACGCGCTGTTATGAATTTCTTAACGAAACAAATTAATAGCCAAAAATCCATCAAAGAGGAAATAGATGCTGTTTACAAGGAATCTGACCTTTCGTTATCTATTATTTAGACATATTAGAGTGATTTAGAAGTGGAAAGTAGAACATCGAAGATGACCCTCGCGCCGGCCGGTCTGTCGAAGCCTCTTCACAGGAAATTGTTGAAAAAGCGAAGAAAATTATATTGGAAAACAGTCGAGTGAAGACTAACCCGATAGCTGAGAGACGTTGGCTTTCTACCGGTTCTGTACACAACATCATTCATGACCAACATCATATGTCAAAAGTGACCGCAAGATGGGTGCCGCGAATGCTGACGCCGCATCAGAAACAAGCGCTCGTGGAATGATGTTCGCAGTGTCATCGAGATAATTTTTACTGAAGATAAAACGTGGGTTCATAATTATGACCCTGAGGGCAAGCGAGTGTGGCAGAGTCTACGCAGTGGCATATTAGAGGAGCAGCTCATCCCAAGAAATTTAAGGTCGTTTCTTTAGCGCCATGGCCACCATCTTTTGGGATTATCAGGGGATATTGCTGATAGACTGTTAGGATAAAGGTATCAATATCACGGCAGCGTACTATGCCAATATTCTATGGTAATTAAGAGCAGTCATTAATGAAAAAAGGAGGGGAAAATTGGCCAAAGGTGTGCTGCTTCTGCTCAGATTGCAAGGGCTACCGCCCGCGACTGCGGGTTCGAAACCATGGACCACTCACCTGAAAAAAGATCTCCAAGGGACTCGATATGCTGACAATGAAGCATTGAAGACGGCTGTTACGAAACATTTTACCAACCAAAATGAAAACTACTTTTATACGTGTTTATTTTTTTTACAGATCTAATAAATGTATTTAGATAACATGGGACTACACTGAAAAATAATAAAAAAATACATCTGCATATTTTTGTTTCCATACCTATGACAACTGAAATAGAGGAGGATATATTGATCTCATAAGATTTGAATGATAGACGAAAACATTTTTGTCATATTTTAGACATTTAAATCTCGTGTTTTTGCCACATTTATTGATGTACATTTTCGGTTTTTGTGCAACGGTAAGACGCCACTTTATAAAAAAATAATTTTCGTATTCATGCTCCTATTCGCAAAAAATATAATCTGGACGTTTATGAGAGCCTCCCACTGATTGGCTATAAATGGATCGGTTTCTAATGGTTTCGTGCAGGGTGGGCCTGATAGCCTATGTGTATTCTTTAGACAGCCGGACTCACGGTTCAACTCCCATCCGGTAGCCTCCTCGAAGAGGGACTTAAAGTGGAAGAGCCGCCGTGAACTCTACCTGCAGCTGTAACCTGCATTCGTAGACAGTTGGAGCCAGAAGCTCAGATCCGGAGGAAAACCTCGATCGGAACTGGACGGTCTGTGAAAAAAGCTTTGTCAGCCAATCGCTTGCGCGATTCGGCTAATAACCGGGGAAATCTGGAAACGTATGTTCCTCAAAAAACGGTGTCACCTACACTTAGAAACGATCCGTTGGCCAGTCAATCCCAAATGAGTTTGACGGGTAAAGGACGCCTCGTGTCAGAGACAATTACGAATTACGGCTAACGCCAGGTAGAGGCCGCGCAAGCGACCTCAAATCTGTGACTCGACTGGAGGATGGAGATATCGGTACAAATCTGGCAGTGAGGGCGCGAGGAAGCCGCTGGGTGGCACTTTCCAGTGCTTCACAGCAAGGCGTTGGGCTCTTAAGGACTGCTGGCGTAGTGTGCTTGTGGATTGTGTTTGTCTTCTAGATGTCACTATGCCAGAAAGGTTGGCTACAGTCGTTATACCTTTCTGGGGTTGCGGGTTTGCCCGTAGCAATTGACACCCCTCAACTGACTAGCATTACAGACAACTGAGGGTAGCAATCTAGCTATAAATTATAAACATATATAAAAGTTTGCTTCTTCATAAATCATTTACATCATCAAAGTCGCAATAATCGAAACTTAACCACAGGTTTTAAAGTTGACTACAGTGAAAAGCATAAAGAAGTCCTTATATTTCATTATCAATCATCAATCAAAACCTCACAAAATATACATGTTAAGGGAAAAATGAAAGCAGGGGAAAAGTCGCGGGGTCAAGGTTAATCTAGCTTCGCAGGCAGAGTTGGAGGGAGGCAACTCGATATTGTTATCAAGCGTTCCTTTATAAATTGGATTTGGACTGTGGCGCTCGCTGCCAGTGGAACAAAGCCCGACGCAAACGAATCAAACGACATCCAATTTTTTTGGGTACGAAATCACATCAACACTTTATTTGCGACTCCTTTCTTTTCCTTCGACATTTTCATTTGAAGTTGAAGCGATTCGTCAGATGCAATTCATTTTACGATTGGGAATGTAATTACTCTAGCGAGATCTGATTAATCTTTATCTTTGTAGATTTAGCTCTGCGGATTTTGCTGTAAGTAAAATCGAAACGGCGGAACCGGTATATTTATGCTATTTCCATAGCACAATATCTTATGGTGTACTGCTATTGAGAAGGGCTGCTAACTTGTATCTCTGTGTTCGTAAGAAATATTATTCGGACTAAGTTCTAGAGACCCACTGAGTAATTTTTTTACAGTAATTAATATCGTCACTGTGGCTTCTTTTATTTATTTTTACAAATATATTCTATATCCGCAATAACCTAATACAGTATTTAAAAGAAAGTTCTCGGCATAATGTAAATACAAACAATAGAAATAAGCTTTCATTTCCCACGTTTCGACCAAAAATAGTAGGACCCAGTTCTATGCGGCAGAGTATTCACTTTTTTGATAAAATTCATGAAGACAATTTAAACTTACCCCTAAAGTAATGTACGTAACGTAATAGGATAAATTGTTTAAAAAACCATATCACAGAATATAAAAGATAAAGATATATGGTGTTCTACTGCATATTTTTCTATTCTTCATTTTTTATCAGTTTCATGTATTCTATGGCTAGAACGTCATGGATGTCGATCATCATCATCATCATCATTATCATAATCATCATGTATTTATTCCATATTTATAAGCATTTAATATTACTGAGGAATATGTCAACTTTCAAGTGTACTAAGCGTAGCATATTAATCATGTAAATATAGCTACTATCCATTTGAGCATACATTTTAAGATCATCCGCGTATACTATATATTGTCCTCTAGTAAAACATAAGCCATTGTCAAATAAATAGGGATATCAAAAGACCTAACTGAGAGCCCTGCGGAACTCCAGAAGGAACTGTCGCGAAGTTAGACCTTGAAACCACCGACAACTACGCATTGATGCCGGTTTGTGACTCTCGTATGAAGAAATCCACCTAAAAAGGACGCCGTGTACAAGAAGAATCGGGTGATCAAAGCGATAAAATGTCTCAGCAAAGTCTGTGTAGATAGCGTCCATTTGTTTTCGTCCATTCATGGTCGTTAGGATAAAGTAGGTATATTCCGCCAAGTTTGACACTACCGAATGCTCCTTAAGAAATCCGTGTTACTCGGCGGGTAGAAATGTTGCAATAAAGGATATAGCTGGAAGTACATCACCTTTTCAAACAGTTTACTCAAGACAGAAAGAATTGATAAGGGTCTATAATTACTAACTGTATTTTTGCAGCCTTTTTTATGAAACAGAACTATGAACACCTCTTTACACTTCTACGGGAAGATTCCTTAAGTTATCGACAGCCGGAAAATCACGGAGAGAGGGCGTTTCAGTTGAAGAGCGGATTTTTTTACGAAGACGGGAGGGACTAAGTCACTCTTACGCCTTTATTCGCATCCAGGTCTCGAATGCACTTGAAAACAAACTCCTCAGTGATGACAATAGAACCCATGCTATTGGAGCTCACGTAATCGCATATCGTTGCCGTTGATGATGTAGATGGTTGAGTGGTAGGTTCAGATGATGTGCTATCTTCGCTATTTCCCTTCTGTGCTGAGCTACTTTCCGAGTACATAGTTTGAAAATACCAGGAGAAATATTCGCTTATATTTGGCCTACCAGTGGCGACCTGGTCGCCATAGTAAAAAAATACGTAATGAAAAACCATGTCAATAAAAGCTAAGATTAAATACGATATTCTGACAAGACCTGAAAAGACATGGCCACCTGAAGAGACGGAGATAACTAATACCTGGAAGATTAAATAACTATTTGAAGAAAAAGTTTCACAAAAGTGTTCACTGGTTTCCTTTGTTATTTCTTTCCAGTGAAGTTGGATTTTTTTAAATATGTAGCTACGCATTTTAACGGGTGTTCTGACGAAAATTTATGTATTTACTGCATCACAGATAGATAAATGTGGTATTTAAAAGTCGGTTTGCTGTATTTATAAAAAGAGAAGTTATAGGAGAGGGGAAAAGGACTAGTGTGTTCCTAATCGGCTTCATTCGAATTCCTAAAATAAATTAACCTGAATCACCATTTTCTCGTCTTTCGAATATAACCCGTAAACTGGGGCAGGGTGAAAACCCAAGGGTTTGTCAAACTTCAGCCTATATGATTGTTTTCTTGTATGTATCTCTAATATATTTAGATGCTCAGGGTAATTTAAAAAAACTATCTGAACTGAGCACATAAACCACAAGAAATCTATTGTGCCTATCCTGTAATGACTCCCTCAACTAAGAGGAATTACTGTGTAGAAGGGGTTCAAATGTTAAGTCAGAGATAAACCTCATGACGTCTCAAATATTCTTCCGCTTTAATTGCTCTGAGAGAAAAAGCTTTCCAAAACTTTTTATGGTTGATAGTAACCATTCAATGTTACTTAAAATAAACACGATAAAAGGGAAAAAATATGAAATGCAAAGAATTTTGTATCCATGAAACCGATAGCCAGCGAGTTGTAAATGCGAACGAGACCGCCGCCGCAAATGGCAGGCAGGCAGTTATTTTGTCGCCTTCTAGACCTACTACTATAATCTCCTTTTTTCCTGATACCCATTTTTTGCCATATTGGCAGGCGACTGCCGACGGACTTAGACTTGAAATAAAGAAGAATTATAAATAAAGGTCGTACAGGCCAAAATCAACTGGTCTCTGCGCAGCCGAGACCGTTAGATACCTATCTGTATTTGCTTACGCACGCGCTGCAGGTAGCGCCCATGCGAGTCACGTTTACCTCTTTGTATCGTATATTGCCTTGATACATAAACCGCGCGCTAAATGATACACTCCTTAATTGTATTTTATTTATCAGGATAAAAAATAAATCGTAGCCCGTACAACCTCCAAAATCAACTAGGCTCTGTACATTATCTATACCTATCGATTAGCGAAAGTTTTTTTTTAATCGGACATAGTTTACTCGAGTTATTGTGCATACTAACAATTTTCGCGCACGATTTCAATACTTGGCCGTAGTAATTAAATTATTATGAACTGGGTACATGTTACTTAAGGACCTCTTTACTTAGTCGACACCGAAACTACAATGACAATATATTTCTCGCCAGAAATGGAGACATTACGCTTTTGAGGTAATTCCCAATAGAAAATTAACGAGTAATAAGTAAATGTTATCGATTATACGAGTATTTCCTTATATTGCCCTTTTTGTTTTATTTTCTGCTTATTTTCGCTTCAGCGCCGCGACGTCTTTCAAAAATCTTCGCGTTATATACGAGTACATAATTGCATCACGATGCCTCGATGCCGCCGTCCATATACTAGGTACAGTCACCTTTTAATTTTTAATCGGCGGCAGCATATCACCTGACAGGTGCGCTGACAGGCGATGGCGCCGACCAGTGTAGTATTGTATCTTATTCTCGCATAATGCACCGTCTCTCAGGAACGTTGCATTATAAAACGATCGCCTCCATGTGCCGTTGTCAAGTCACTGCTGCCCTTCCTCGCGAAGGTCTTCGAATGACGCGTGTTCGCTTGTTTCAATCCGCACATAGCTCAGCGCACCGAGCAGTATTGTTCTATATGGGTCACTCAACTACCCCGCAAGTCACGGGGGTAGGTCATCGCCCGATGAAGTCCTACAATAAACACCTGCACACGGCAGCCATCGTTCGCGAGAAGGCGTTCGACCGAGTCGTACGAGGGTATCCACTTAAAGTAGGCAATCCAGACCACCGCGCCTGCTCCGAGACTCGGTCGCTTGCTTTCTTCCCGGATGTCGCTTCTTTGTTAAGGTGGAGGAGGCTTAGTCTTCGACGCACTCGCAGTGAAGTTGCCCATTGGCGAAGGGAAGCTATACCAATGACATTCCGCTCATCTTCGCCGCGGAGCAGGCACTCTTCGCGGATGATGAAATATACATGGCGTTTTCAACATACTAGAAACATGCAGGTACGGAACTACAGAAGCAACTCAACTCATTGTCAGAATAGCTAAAGAAAAGGCAGATCGTCGTCAACGCTACTAAGTCCGAAGCGATCACCAACAACTCCTTTAAAGCCTCCCTAGAGTTGGTAAAATTAGGCGGCACCCCGGCACCATGGATAAACACGGTCAAATACATCGGGGTGCACAGCGACAGACGCCTTAACTAAGCGTGCCATAAGAACGCGGCCATCGGGGCGACCACCGCTTCTCATGGTTCGAAAACGACCTGCCAGGCGTTGCTGCTTATGCTTCGTTCGGTCGCGATTACAGCGAATACACGACTGCTAATGCTAAAAACTTAATATAAATGACAGGATAGGATAAACGCGGCGCCGAACTAAAACACAAAGGTACCGAACGTACACAACGGGCCGATCGTACTCGCGCAGCCTGCTAGACTAGCAGACCGCCAACGCGGGTATAGAAGCAAAACAGTCCTTCCAGACCGAAGAAGTCGCCATGTACCTTCTCTAGTTAAGTAGCTGGACTCTAACTTCGGGCACCACAGCGAACATCTATATCTATATCCCAGAGTCCCGCTAGAGGCAACGGGCTAGCAAAAGAGGCCATGGCTCTTGAGAAAGGATCGTCGACGAAACATCGATTGATTGCTTTCATCCAGTCGCTGCTCGTATCTTCTGCGGAGCGAATCTAGTCGTAGAGGTTTTCCACATCGCGTTGCCGCAATGTCTAAGGTACGAAAGAATGATGCAGGACGCTCCTCCTAGTTGCAGACGACATCCTGGGAAATTGATTGTCGCTCTCTTATTTTTGTTCTGTCAGAGACAGTCGGAGCTGGATCAGGGTTAGACCACTCTGAATTGTGCAATTATCTACGTATGGTGTGACTTGCATTCTTGGTTCTTTTAGAGTGTGTGTTATTTCTATTTAAATCAAGTTTTTGGAATATAAAGTTTTTAGCGTGTTATTTTTTAGAATCTATCCGTGTTTGTTTTTGTGGCACTAACCTTCTAGAGTTGCATACACTGATTTCTATTCTCGGTGCATTACACGACGCACTAATTTCTGGTTTTGGTTTGTATGTCGTTAATTAGGTGTATTTGTGTGCATGCCTGTGTGAGTGCTCTATGTGGCGTTGCTATATATATATTTTACAAATCTACAGTAATCTTCTATGAAAGTAACAAAATTTATTCTCATAATTGGTACTTAAACTCAAATTGACACTGGTTCAGTACCCAGCTTTGTTTCATATATATTATATGAATCTAATAACGTGTCCATGTATATATA
>JAOPUG010000001.1:31299788-31314758 GCA_027564375.1 Micropterix facetella | reverse complement strand
CGTCGCGGTGGCGCGGGGAGGGGTGGGGGCGGCACCTCTAACGTTTGAAATTCGATCTATTTGACGAGCACCTCTGGCGCACAACAACCAACTAGTTTTATGTAAATACACAGTAAATTTAGCAATGACGGAAAAATGTATCGATAACTAACAACAAAAGTAAGGTTGAGTCAAAAATAATATGAAATATAAAAGATATGAAAATTACAGTGGGTATATTAAAAAGTGTTACACAGAAGGAGTATAAACCATAATAATAATTATTTATTTAATCAATAATTCATGTACCGAGCAGTAAAATAGATTAGGGGTTGGCAGATACAATAATATAACGGATAGATAATTCATTAAGTCCAAAACTGATATTCACTGCCCCCTATTGAAGTAGTTGGATGTGTGTGTGTGTGTGTGTGTGTAGTGGACGCTATAGGAAATTAAAATTGATAATTATAATAATATGTATATGCCGCAGATTGCTTAATTAATCGGTCATAATGTCGATATTTAATCGATAATTAATCGATGAACATAAAGACAGTCTGACTCAAAGTATAAGAAACAGAAAACAGACACACTTAGTATATGGTTCCATGTAAATAAATTGTCATAATGTAAATAAATCAAAAGACGTATGCTTTTCTTTGCGGCCGTCTGCTTCCAATAAAATACATGTATACTTTGGGAGTGACAAATTAGAAAAGGTCCCCTCCACTAAATTTATCTGGTTAGAAGTTGTTGATGGTCTGATCATTTAAATGATCGCAGTAAAAAAACTGGGCAGTAGCATATTCTCCATCAGAAAGAGATAATAAATATATGCGGTCTTGAAGTGGCTAATTCCGTTTATTTTGCGTATTTCTATTCCCTGATAACCCTCGGCCTACTGTTTTAGGGAATGGCATCAAATTCAATGAGAATGTTTCTCCTCCAGAAAAAAATGGCTTGCAATTTATACAATATCTCCAAGAAGATTTTGTTAAATTAGCAGACGTCCATCTTAAATTAGCAGACGTCCCAGTGAAAAGTGATTTTCATTATCACGACACAAGCAATGAATTCAAACTGTACATAAACTTACAGCGACTTGACAAATTGCGATATGGTTTTATTCACGAAAATATGTGTTACTATAACAATATTTCTGAGCACATCAAAAGCCTTGGATAGGATCAATTTAAAAGGATAATAGTCAAAAATTTGTTATCAGGGAGTTTGAAAATTCTGAATTTATTTTCCATCCCGATGACTTGTAAAATGACGGCCCGTTGTAACGGCCGAAATGTAACGTTCGAAATTCGATCTATTTGACGGGCGCCTCAGGTGCGCAACAACCCAATACTAGTAGTATTATAATAGCTCACATGATTCTAATCAAATTTATTTTACTTTTATTAATTAGAATATAATAGACAAAGGAGAATGACTCTCGGTCATGCGGCTTACTTTGAAAGTAGAAACGGAAAGAATCGCAACTGCTTCAGCATTGCTTAGGGGAGTTGCAATCGATGCTTAAGTATTAGCCTGTGTTTGAGAGGTGATTGGTTAAGGAATACTCAAGCACTCTATTATAGATTCGGCTACAAATCCCAGTCCCCTATGATACAACACACCGCGCGTATTTATGAGCGCCGTTGAACGTGTGAATGATTTCAGCTGTGGGTATAACAACCTTGAAGTTAAACTAGCTTTGTGGCTGGATCCCCGTTTGCCTCGCCGCGCTCTGGCACGCACTTGTGGGCCAACTCGTTAACATCAAACGTTGCGTGAGGGTAACGCCTCGTCTCGAATCGCCCCGCTTTGTGTTGAATCACTAAAGAGACCGGCTAGAGGCGGGGTAGCGAAAGGCTGTCATACATGCACAGTGAAATACTGATGTTTTTAGCTGGCAACACCATGTCATATAAGAGACATTGTAGAGACGCCAGCCGAAACTCTCATACAAGACAAAATTTATGGATTCGGCATTATTATAATGACTGGTAGGCCGGGTGCTCCATCTCTTTTGCACAAAAGACATCAATATAACCTTTTCTATCTTATAAGCTGTAAACATAGAATTGCAATGCTGTATTTTACGAAACCGGTGAACCGTGGCTATTATTATTACTATTATTGTTTTTATTTGCTGTGTGGGCTATTTCAGGTTTTAGTGAGCCTTTTATCACAACGGCCATTACTGGTCGATTAAGATCGCCACATACTATAGTTCCGTGCCTTGCGTCATTTAAGAACCGCATTAGGCTTTTGGCTCTAGATTGTTTTACCTTTTCAGCTTGTAGGTAGTAGCCACCCAGGTGGGTGTATCTTTCACTCATCAGCGGGCAGCAATCGTACACAAGGTGGATGGGAGTTCCCTCTGTATCTCAGCAGAACCTGCACACTCTTGGTGTCCCGGAGCTTGGGGTTGAACATGTGTCTGTACTGACCACAATGCCCCGTGATTGTTCAAAATGCGTAAATTGTTCCTATTAAGCGCTAAAGCCGCATGGGCAGTCTTAGGGTCGTTAGCTTTGATTAGCGCTTTAGAATGATTCAAACCTGGCATGTTGTTCCAGTGGTTAAAGGATTGTTCTGAACATAGTTTTTGAGCATTAGGTTTGTCAAGATTTTTGGTACGCCACAGAAAGATCCAGGACCGTGCAACTCCCCTTTAGTAAGTTCGTCGGCTTTTTCATTTCCTTCGATTCCTGCATAACTAGGAACCCATCTTAAAACTATCCTGTTCTTTTCGCCCAGGGAGTGTAGGAGTTTTGCACCAGTTTTGAACTGATAGTGTCCGAGGCTAGTGCCAAACCGTGGCTATAGGGTGGGTAGTGAAATCATTGTTAATAAAGGAACTAAAGAATGATTAGTGAATATAATACATGCTTAATGTTCCTGTTATAATACATGCTTAATGTTACATTTTAGACGTATTTTTTTAAACTCTTTAATTTCAAGTCTAAATTCCTAAGTAATACTCCAAAATACAGGTACATAATGAGTAGCTCATAAAATACAAAGCATTAGACATGTTAGAATGCTTAATAAAATATTATAATTTAATGCGTCTGGTGGACTTCGATGTTTTTGTGTTTACACCTTAACTGATACCAGGTCTGCTGGGGGATAGGCAGGTTTTATGCGCCGCTGTTGGCTAAAACAAGCGGAAAGTTTTGGCAAACGAAACACCGGCTGAGAACAACACACCGAAAGCCTATTATTGCTTGTGCGGAGATACCATTATTCTGAAATCGCGCATAACAAATAATATTTTTTTTTTGACTTTTTTAAAGATTATAATGAAAAATAAAAATAATGGAAAATATAGGATCATGATATTTAAATCATTACTTAGTACGTATTACCAATTTAATTTCAAGTTGTTTGACTCTATAGATTCCACGAAAATGCAAATTACCAAAAAGTGATAACTTCAGCTTTTATTTATTTTAATTGAGAAGAAAATCAAAATATTGAAAATTCGCATCATAGTACTTAAAATTAAGAGGTTTTCTACAAGACTCATATTTTTATTTTTGCTGAAATGCACGCGGGTGTCACTTAAATTTGATTGTAAAATATCCGTTTTTCACTATCCATTTGAGAGGTAGTCACTTTTAGAAGCTATATTGATACAAACCCTCATGACAAATTAGAGTTTAGATCGTTATCATAGAACAAGATTAATTAAACATCTTTAAAACACTGAATAGGATAATAGACATTTGCACACCCAAAAAGATCCGGTCCAGAAAACATCAACGTCAATACTCTGTTTGGTATACGTGTGAGCTAATAATCGATAATAATAAAAAATATTATCTTTGGCCGCACGGAAACGTCGTAAGGCGCAGAAAGACTATACTGCCTTTAGTCGATTGCGAGCAAAGGTGATGAACGCAAATAATTGTTATTAAACATATGCAGATTAGTAACACCGAAGAAAATATTTCAACTGATGTTTAATCATCCCGGTGATTCGTGAAAGATCAACTAAAAATTAAAACTTTGATTGATACTGTTACACTTCAGAGCATTTGTGAAACATTTCCAAAGTATACACCGTGAGAATCCTCCTATATTACACATCCTTACGACCTCTTCATCTAGCTCAGACTGCGACTAACGCGTACATATCACCCTAATCGACGATCGAGACATAGACTTGGCTTTTGGAAACTAAGACCTCTGTTGGACTAGATGGTATTCCGCAACATATATTTTAGTTTTTTAAAAAAATGCTGCATGAAATATTGCTGTATTTATATAACTTATCTTTAAAAACGGCGGGGTTGCCAGATAAATGAAAGATAATCTGTATCACTTCGATCCATAGAAATGGTTGGGTGTCATCGGTGGGCAACTATAGATCTGTCGCAATATTGTGTTCTGCTGCTAAATTGTTCTAGATCATCTTGCATTGCAATATATATGATTAAATCAAGTCTCTTACTGCTCTCGGCTCTTAATTCCTAGATTATCGCCATTTTCGCTTGCAATTTCCTTGTGAGTTTCGTTGCTTTAGTTTAAGTTACAGCAAAGTGCATATAAAATGGAAAAGGTATAGTTTGAGGATACAGTTTACTTCGTAAAAATGTTGACTGGTTTGCAACACCTACACTCTCGTCATTACCAGTGCAATTTTAGACTCTGACAAGTCCTATTTAGGTGCCCAAAATACCGGGACCAATATTATGTGAATATAGAGTAATATTTATAAAGTGTTCCTTTATTCGAGTATATTAATATCTTCGAATAAGGAACCGACATCGCACTGCTCAAATTTAGTGGCGTGGATTGATCAGCTCAAACTCTAGGTGTGCGTTTACATGTCTATATGTACGTAGCTAAAAATCACCGAATTCATATTGGTGACCATGTCGTATCAGTCGCACAACCGTATCAGTGATAGTACATACATGGCGAACTAATCGAGGAAGGTTGGCGAAAGATATTTGTCGCAGTGCAGATAATAGAGAGCGACGATCTCATACCGCCTCTTGCACAACTACAACAACATGAGCTGAGGCCGCAGGGAGAAGCAAAGCTAAGAAGAAGATTCTATTTCTTCAATCAAGTCGATATTGCGTATTTCAGGTTTGCCTAAATTTTTCGACCGCGTCGATCAATTATTTTCTTCTCAGTTTCTTTTTGATTTCCTAGTATAATTCTACAATACGAAACAATTGCAGTTTCCCAGAATATATGTACATTTTTTATCATTTTAAAGTAAGGGATAGCAGCACAGCATTTTATTTGTCGTCTCTACCGTTGTCTCGGGTGGCATTCGACGATAAGAGCTAAGTCCCACCCAATGTCCACCCTCTTCTGACTGGACACCCACACTGGGCCCTCGCTGAATGCTTCACACACTGGATTCAGCTCTTGAACAACTGTAAAACTGTAAGAAAATGCATATTTTATTTGGTGAATTTGAGGTAATTTGTGTTTGAGCGAAGTGGTTAACGTTATAATAATTCACACATATAAATTGAATAAAATATCAACCTATAAGCGGCTTTATCTTACACTGAGAGATTACATATTATATTTATTTTTATATTTTTAATCTATAGAGCATGCAGTGAGATAGGTTAGTTTCTTTTTATATGTAGCACAGTACATTTTGTACAGGGATTTTAGTGACCGTCCCGGTACGCTTATAAGCACCATTGCGTTTGTAACGGTAGTGAATTATACATTAAAGTAATATTGCTATAATTATAGAACCCTTGCATTTATAGCAACGGCAAAGTGGTTTCTTGATTCGCTATATAAATATATTTATTGATTGTAACATGTTCTACGAATGGTGAGGACGCGAGAGCGTGAGGCGAGAGTGCCGCTGCCAGTGCAGCGCACGCTTGTGGAGAGTTCTGTCTAATTGTTGAATCCGTTGAA
Organism: Micropterix facetella; assembly: GCA_027564375.1. Lineage (NCBI taxonomy): Eukaryota > Metazoa > Arthropoda > Insecta > Lepidoptera > Micropterigidae > Micropterix > Micropterix facetella. Next base: position 31,308,875 of record JAOPUG010000001.1, on the reverse strand, counting down.
TGAATATCGATTGAAGTGTGAGTGTGACTGGTTGCAGTGGCGTCGCGTTTGGCTTATATAGGAAGGTGTGTAGTTTAGGTAGATGATTTGAATAACGCGTGTCCGTCGTACAGCGTGTTGCCATATTTAACCAAACCCACTCATTATAACCATAATGAGATGATTTTCCGGTATCGTTGCTATTCGATATATGGGTTATTGTCAGGTAAGGGCGATTCTTGGAGCTATTTGTTAGGATTTCAGTGTCGAATTCGTGGTATCATATCTGAGTATAATAGTCGACTGCAACAAGTTAATAATAATTTGAACTTTTCAAGATTTAATTTCAACAATGTGACGCCGGCACTAGTAGAGCTAATATATCAGATTTCCAGCAAATCGTAGCTTAGGCGGGGATCTTTTACTTTAAAAGGAAATTTAATTAAACTAAACTTTTCCGCTCGGGTTAAAGATTGAGAATGGAACGAATAGAAAGAGGATTACTCGCGTGCTTTGCAGACTTAGTCAATGTAAGCGAATGATAGTTTAGCGCTACCTTATATTGTTCAAAGTAAGAATATTATTCGTTTCGAAATAATCTCGTTGAAAAAGTATCTACCAAAAGCTCATCAATTATATCGTTGGCGTAGTAAAAATCGATCTTCTAATTGTGCTATCGAGACCCTGTTAAAATAATACTTTTCGTTAGAAAAATATTTACACATAAAAAATAATAAAAAATGGAATTTACTGCGTGCAGTTGGTGGCACTCACCGTTTCAGGATTTACACGCACTGCTGTATATGGGGTCGAACTAATTGAGAAAGTGGTAACTGATTTCCTTCTGGATAACGGCATTTAAATAACGCTGAAATATTGGATGCCACCAACAGATGCGTTTAAATATTATTTAAAAACTATTAAACTACCGCGATATTCTTTGATTTCACAAACGTCATTCTTATGATTTTACTCACTTTTAGCAGTGTGATTATTATCATTGAAATTCTTGTTTATTTTATCTTTCTTATAAAATGTTGCATTACTTACGATTTTTTTAATAGTACATTCGCTATATATCATAAGTTATGCCACCCCTGCTATTTTTATGCCATTCTCGTTAATTCTAGATATCCCTATATTGCTCCACCTCACATATATCCCAATTTTTCCCTACATAAAACTCTATTTTCACCCAAAATTAGATTTTGATAAGTTTCACCACCCTCTCGACTGTGCACCGCCGCTCCTGCTTGTACACTCTAATATGTAAAATCTTAAAATATCACTTGAACAAAAAGTAATCTGATAAAATTATTCACCAGTTTGAAGCGGAGGTATATAATGACATATACACTCTTAACAAATATACTCCTAACTATCACAAATATACTCCAAACTATTAGCCGGTGTATATCACAGAAATCAGTCATCGGTGCAATGTGCTTATCAAGGAGTCAGGAGCTCTCCTATCTGCTTCCTTAAGCGGACAATGCAAACAACCATCTAAAAACACTAATAGAAGCATCTTTGCTTTCTCAAATCAACGTGCTTAGAAATAGACCGCATCAAACAAACCCCGTCAATTAAAAACCACGAATTACGGAGATACCTAGATACCAGCCAGGTTTATTCCGAAGACATCAGCTTCAGCATCAGTTCACTTCAGTAAACATGGTATTTCACATAGTTAATCGCTTTTAAAACGCATCATAGAACGATGGCCGGCGGCAGGCGATTAATGATACCTCCTAGAAGGGAATAATACCAATTACCCCCAGACTCTACCAACAACGACGCCTTAGCAGCACAACAGGAAAAGTATAAGACATATTTATCAACCAGAGTAATAAAAACACTGATTTAAATTAATATCGCTAACCTCAGGAGCAGATAAGGCAACTAACAGGATGTGAGAGCCGAAGCTCACCGAAGTTTCCACAATATAGTTTATGATAATTGATAAGACATATATAAATAGATAAGGGGAATGGATTACTATAAATTAGCCAAAGTCAAGTAAATGTAAAAGTATTTGAAATAAGTTGTTTCCTTTTAACTTCAGTTCGCGACAGCTAACATAATTGGACAAGACATGCGCGTATTCCACGCGTGTTCGTTTGCTGGGGAAGTAAAGCAGCGGCGGTGCTGTGGTTTCCCGATAGAGAGGGACGGCGCTCTATGTCAATAATAATCAGTCGGGGAGCGGCGCCGTAAGGCGCACCGACTGGATTATTTAAATACGACATAGTCGCGTGGCAACAAGGTCATGGTCAGATTATTTAAATACGAGAGTTGATGGCGACGCTACTGGATGGTCGCGGGGGTAGTATGGAAGGAGAAACAAGTGTCATAGGCGTCGTAACGCATACTATATAAGCAAGTACAAATTATGATAAATTAAGCTAGTCTTAACCTAATAATAATTGCCAACTGCACACAACTTTTATTAACAGCAAAAGAATTCTAATACTAATTTTATCGCGGTTTTCAATACGGTGAACATCTTCATGCACATATGGCATTATCAATGAATGACCACGACATTGTCATCGCCTGATATTATTATAATACACATCATTATAATCCATGGTGGCGTGCCTACTATTGACTGTCGGCGCATATCAGTTTTTTGTAAATCTCTAAGTTTTCACATACTTGTTCTAAGACTTTCTTACTTAGTAAATAATATATTACCACCAGTAAAATTAATTCAACTAAATGAAACTAAATAGAGTAAATACAATTAGTGGAAAAATCTAACGATATAAAGGGGTATATTCAATTGACAAAATTGCTAATATATTATAGGTATCATAGGTACCATAGGTACACATAGAAATAAAAAAATAAAGAAAATCGCATATTGCCAACATTGAAAACATCGTAGAGAATATAAAAATTGTTGGTCGTATGTAAATAGTGCAAAGACAAATTCTGGATATTCGTAAACATTTACTTATAATTAAGATATAATAATAAAAATTCTAGTGATGGACCAGAACATGCTCAATTATTTGCCACTTACTTTTAACAAGTATAGGAGTCAATGAATAACATTCCTGATATAAATCGCGGCGAAAAAGAATTAACCGCGAGACATAAGTTGACAGACTGCGAAATAAAGCGGGAAGATATTCTGAAACGTTTAGTCGCTCTCAATGTAAATAAGAGCGCTGGATCGGATGGCGTATGGTGAGGAGAAGAATTAGCGTTGACACATATTCACATTGTGTCTGAAGGAGAGTTTTATCCATTAATGTGAAAAGAGAATTTTGAACTCTGGTATGAGAGTAGAATAGCAGTGAGCGGAAAATCACTAATTATCACCCGATCACTAAATTAAACTAGGCACTTCACTAGGCACTTCATGTATGTTAATGTGAAAAATATTTAATTGTAGAACAACATGGCTTTGCAAAAGGAAAATATATTGAAACAAACTTAAACTGTAATTGTATTGCTATTTAGATGAGTGCATTGAAATAGGCGTCATTTGAACTAATTATGTGAAATGTTCAGACAAAATATATCACAATTTTCTGCGATATTAACTAAGCATGATAGGAATAGGAGGTTATTATTAGAGATATTCAGTCTCAAATCGTTGTAATAATGGTCACCAATCAAATCTGTCTCCTCTCCTCTTTGTTATATTCCTATATGATATTAACACCTGCTTCAAAATATCAAAGTTTCTTGTTAAAAATCTATGCAAAAATACAGTCTAATGGGGAGAGCTGCATTTTCATAGTGAATTACCAATATTTTAAAATTACTGCTATATTAAACTGAAATTCAATATGAACAAATGCAAATTAATGCCATTCACGAGATATGTTATACTTAAAAAATTCTATTACAAACTATATAATAACGCCCTCCGGCTAGTAGAAACACTCAAAGACTAAGATTTTTAATATGAATTAGTAACGCATTTACGAAAACCAAAATTATTAAAATAAGTTTTAATGCCTTGAAAAGTAGCCACCTAGATAGAATATGTTAGCGTCACACGGTGGTCACATTACAAGGTACATCAACTTAGATTAAAAAATAATACAACGATTCTTTACAAAATACTAAGTTATCAGGACGTATTGGTTATATAATGTAATTTTTGTTTACAATATATTCTCTAATCGAATAGATTGGCACTATTTGACGCACTTGGATTTTACGTCGCAACCGGTCAGGTCACCAGAATTTAAAATATTCTCCACATCTCCATACCACACAAACAGTACAGCGCATTTGGTTATATTCAGGTTAGGAAGAATATTTAATACAGCAGTTGTCAATTATATTGAATAATTTCGTGTAAAACCTTCGATTATATAACACGTTGGTAAGACCTATTTTATCAGGCAAAGTATTTAAACATATTTAGTGAATTAAAGTATGTCTTAAAATGATTAATTACAAGACAAGTCACAACTTTAATCTTGATTATATATCATCATCATCATATATGTGTAGAATTAATTTGTTTGTTGTTGGATATGAAAAATAATATATTAAAAAATAAAACTTGGCAGAGGAAAATCCAAGGATTTGTCAAACTTCGGCCCACATGATTACATTCTGACATCTTATTTTTGTGTAAACAGATGGATTGACCCCAGGCGACATTTACCTTATTTTACGAGTCTCATCATGGGCAACAACTTTTATTTTTACTATTTCTACCGTTATTTTCGCTTTAAGCAGTATATGTGTAAAAAACCATAAAATTCTGACTTTTCTCTTATTTTTTCCTAAACAGATAGATTGGCCCAAGATGATATTTTTACGCGTCTCATCATAGCCAACAACTTTTCTTTTTGCTGTTTCCACCGTTTATTTTACTTTAAGCCTAAAAATGCAAAAAACTGATTTTTATGGGGACAATTTGTGTTGCAGGTACCCCAACCGTACGTAGGTCGTACAGACCTCGATATCAAACTATTGGTTGGCAGAAGATTTTCTTTTAAACTTACGTAGTTTATTCGAGTTATCGTGCATAGTAACATAAACACATCCAGACAGACACATTTTCTTTGGTTCAGATGGGCTTTAGGGCATGTGAAACGTCGAGAAAAGTATTTAGATTATTCTTCGGGATTTCGCTATTATTTTTGGAATTCGCTATATTTTTCGCATGATTGTAAGACTTCGGATGGACCGAAGTAAATTAAATTCGTTTCATTACTCAGTATCATCTTTATTTTGAGATCTATACGGAGTGAATTTCCCTGTATTCGGTTATTACTTTGAGATCCTCAAAGGGGAGTAACGCTCACTTTGATAATCGCTGCACAAGGGAATACATTTAGCAGCACTCTTATTATTTTATCCCGCTGTTCAACTTATTATTACTTCCCATTACGTAATCACTTCGAGGACGGTATATAATACTGCTACGTGCGGACGTTATCTTGATCTGTGTACTTAACCACGAGGGAAATCATTTTGCAACACGGCTCTGAGTCTCGCCGCGCCAAACCTTACACTAGTTTTTCCTACCGCGGATCCATTATTTCTGATGTATTACGCGCATGATGTGACTACGGAAGTGCATAAAGTCAATTGAATTTTTTGTCGGCCATAAAGAAAATAAGTATAATGAATAAGTAGGTATGCAATAAGCATAATGAAAATATTACGAATTTTGTGAGCTATCAAATATTTCGCAATGTACATGTTTATTACATTATTGCACAAAAAATGTAATTATGATGATATATTTTAGGAAAACATTATGAGTAGCCGTAGTATTTAGCCTACGTAGTCGTAGTATTTTTTTACAGTTTAGAGGTGTCATTGCTACAGGCGAACCCACCATCCCGGGATGTTATAACGACCTTTATCGTCGTCACTCCGAGATGAACGCAAGTACTTGTGGACATATACTAGATATCTCATGCTACGGGCTAACCCACCACATCGGGACGTTATAATGAGCATTATCGTCTTGTCGCCCCGTAACGAACGCAAGGACTTATGGACGAAAATATCCACGTAACAACTCCGCCACGGCCAGTCAAGACCAACTCTTACGGCGAGGAACTAAGAATTGCTACCCAGCAGGCTGCTTCGCCCACTGAGTCAGATTCCGGACGGTTTCTCTATCCTACATATGGTCACGGGTTCGAAGTTGCTTGCGCGATATCTGATGTTACCTAACGGGTTCCTAATTGGGTTCCTAATGGTTCCGTGTAGCTTGAGCTATAATAGCCGTCATGTCAATTTGGCTGGCTCAACTCGCGGGCCGCTCCTATCCGGGAGGCCGATCTGGTGACCTGCTGTGCTGTGGATCTGGGGGCGAAACCTTGGGCGGAACTGGACGGCTGATGCACGAGACGGGCAAACTGGCCGTGTTGCAATCTACTGAGACCCGGATGGGTCTGGGAACGTATGTTCCCTAAGAAGCGAGGTTAGGTGTCGACCTATCGTCACTTATCGTCGCCTATCCTTAGAAATAACCCGATGGCCACCCGATCTCGAGTGGCGTTCCGAGTAAAGGATGCCGCGTTATTAAAGTAGGTAGAGGTTGCGTAAGCAACTTCTAGCATGGGACCAGACGGGTGGAAGGAGAATCCGACCTAATCTGGTAGTCAGGGGTGAGACTGCCTACTAGGTGGCAATTCCCAGTGGCGTAGTTGGATTTTCGATATGTAATGTCCAAATTCTATACGTTTCATCTCAGGGTGATATAGCGATAAAGTTCGTTGAAACGCCTCGGAGTGACGGGTGCGCCCAGTATAGTCTTAAATCCAACGTTGATGTTACCTAATGGTGCCATGCATTTCGGGTCATGATGGCCAACTCTTGTTACATGGTCGGCCCAGCTCACGGCTCAACTCCCATCCGGCGGCCTCTCCGAAGAGAGACTGAACCTGGTGAAGCCGAGCGCTGATCTGGGGGAACGATCTCGCGCGGCCCTGGATAATTGATGCACTGGTGGGTTTGCCGTCCTTTGCTCAATTGGCGAATAGCCGGGGGAAAATGCAAGCGTAATACAATCTAGAAAGCGGGAATAGACATGTAACTTAAGGCCTATTCTTAAACGACCCGTCGGCCACCCAATCTCGGGTGAATATATTGCCGAGCATAGAACGTCACAGGTCCGCCATAATTAGGTATGTATTGACTCTATCTTAAGGTAGAAGCCGTGCAAGCGACTTTCAACCTGCGACCAGACGGGAGGTTGGAGAAATCTGACCACATCTGGGAGTGAGGGCATGAGGGTACCCGACTGGGTTTGAAACTTCCCAGTGCCTCGTGGTAAGAAGTAGGACTCTCGCGTGCAGTGGCGTAGTTGCATATGTGGATATGTATTGTGTCACAATTCCTTACGCTCATCTCGGGGCGATATAACGATAAAGTTCATTGACACGCCTCTGGTATGACGTATTCTCTCGAGTATGATCTTATATCCAACCCTGATGTTAGCGTTAATTCTTATCGAATTTATCGCGGATCCGAGGCGCCCTTTGCCCGGCAATCTCACCTGGGATCGGGTGGCCAACATATCGTTTCTAAAGGTAGACGTCACTAGGTTAACATCTACCCTCGCTGTCTTAGAAAGCTATGCTTTCAGACCCCTCCGGCTATTCGCCGATTGAGCAAGGTCGGTAAACCCCCCAATGCATCAACCCCAAAGGGTACCCCGAGGTATTCCTCCAGATCAGCACTTCGGCTTCAACAGGTTAAGTTCCTCTGCGGGGAGACTGCCAGGCAGGAATTGAATCGTGAGTTGGGCCGATAAAAGATTACCTAAAATTAGTCGCCAGGCCCAAGCTGCAAGGCCTCATTATGGTCGGACTGTGGACAATTATAATATATGTATCCAACTGCACCATCAGCCAGTTAGAGTCCGACGCCTTACTATAACGTACTGGGTAGAACCACCCAGCGGGCAGCTTCAACCCTTCACTACCAGATTTAGAACAGATTTCTCCATTGTCTCGTCTGGTCAAGGGTTCGAAGTAATTTCCGTGGCTTCTATCTGATGTTAGCATTAATCCATTAAACAAATTTAACTCGGATATGAGGCGACCTTTCTCCGACAAGTTTATCCGGTATCGGTGGCCAGCGGATCGTTTCTAATGACAGACGACATTAGGTCAATATCTATTCCCGCTGTCATAGGAAGCGTATGCTTCCAAACCCTTCTGAGTTTTTGATGATTGAGCAGCATGGCAATTAAACAGTCCAGTGTATCAAGGAGGTTCCCGGATAGGAGCTGAACCGTGAATTGAGCCGACCAAAGTAGACGGAACCTTGCCGTCCCTAATGGACGGCAAGGTTGTTACAGGAATCGGAGCTAGATTTTGGCAGGAATATTGGAACACACAGCTCAATGAGACCACTAGGCGTATCATCTATGGCTTGCAAGAGCTTCACAGGCTGCAGAAATTCCTTTCAGTAAGCATCAAATAAACCGTGATATAGTCTCTGCTATTGTCGATCCATGAGTATTCAGATATCTGTAATATCGATGTCAGCGAAGCTTTTTTGGCCAAACTCTGTAAGTTTTTTTATTTATTAAGGAGATTAATAACAAGCTTCAGTGTTCAATGATTTGAGAGCTAAGAGATTTTCACACTATTTTATAATGTTTTATTTAGGTTTAATTTTACCTATTTCTAAAGCCAAACAAATTTTTCGGCTTTTCTTTTGTAGTTTATGCAACTTCGCATATGCAACAAGCTCCCTTTTTTAAGGTAATATAGAAGTAGCTTCTCTATCTGCTCCAAAACTTAATAAATTACCACCTTCTCTTTCAACGTCCTTCTTTGGAAAATTTGTGTTTTGTACTTTTTTGCTTATTTTTTTACAAATTATTGATCTTTTTCTGTTATTTCTACTTTAGTCATCGCTAAAATTATGGTAGGTTGTAAGAGACTGTACGCTTAATCAATGAGTATGTTATTTATTTTGTGTAATAAATACAATCGATTCATTCCTCTAGTAGTAAAATTCATTTGAATTTGAATAACAATTCTTTGAACGATATCAGTTATGTCAATTTGATATCCATAAGGTATGTTGATAGGTATTTGTCTTTTGTGTTCATATATCATATTATAAAACACTGTATACCTAGTTGAAACATTTACTTCT
>JAOPUG010000001.1:31178954-31189427 GCA_027564375.1 Micropterix facetella | reverse complement strand
TTGTGCGTTTTAATATGACAACTGATTTCCAATCTTTTGTTGTGTAGATGTGCACATACAATCGCGCCGCTTCTATGAATACCGGCGGGATGTGATAGTATGGGATATTAGAAGCAATATAGCGGTGCAAAACTGTGCAAAACTGAAGGGTGCAAAACATTCGAGATCTTTGAGATCTAAAATTATTAACTGAAAAAAAAAACCACCGGGAAAGAATAACTGATAAACATTCCGACTCCGCTCATAGGAAATCGAAGTGTTATTTTGTAGTGAATGCATCTTTCTTTCATCCGAAGCTTTCTTGTAAGTGATTTGAAAATCAGGCGATAGATGGCGATCGAAAATTACTTACGACCGTGAATACATTAAGAGCTTATAAGGTTCGAGTTTGATAGCTGATACATAGGTAGAGTTGTAAGATTTTCACTCTAGCTGATATGAGCACATACGTGTCATAATACCAATACGAGAAAAAGAACATACGCGTACGTCTGATTTTTCGCTTATCATATGCAAAAAAGCAGGCGTACGTGCCTAGAGAATAGGCCTGATTGTACCATTTATTTTATTGCGGCTTTCACACTATACCATTAAACATGGAGTCGCGAAAATATCATCTAACTATAATAAGCATATTAATAATATAAATATCCGCTAATCAGGCAGTTGGTCATGGATATATGGCTGATATTCACCATTATATCGGCAGGCATCATAATCGCTAATGGAACGGGCAATCTTAAGCCATACCTAAAACTATTACACGACTGCTCTGCCTTTTGCACCACATTGTCCGAATGGCCATTGCCCCCTTGCTGTATCTAAGTTTGCAAAGTTTAGGCAATTCCGTTCACCAACTGATTAAATTTAGTTTTGTTCCACCCGAACCAAGATTTTGTAATTGAAGTTGGCATGTTTGCGTAGTGATGTTTCTAATAGCGATTTGATGCACGATAAATATGTCTGAAACAGATGTTGGCTAAGAAACGAATCAGATACGCCTTTTTATAGTCTTCATTTCAGCGAGTCCAATTGGAAGAACAATATGTGAGTCAATTGTTGGTTAAAACCAAAATTATTGAAATTATTAATATGAAAATTAATTAAAATAGAAATGCTTTTTGGGTTCACATCCAAGTGAATACAATAAGTATTTCTACACTTACATCGAAGGCTGCTGCTAACTCTGACGTGATTTGCGATGGTTCCGCTTCCACTATCGTTTTCAATTCTTCATTATCGACTTGCGTTTCGGGCCGTCCACGGGGCTCGTTCTTTAAATCAAAATTTCCAGAACGGAAACGTTACAACCTCAAACGTACCGTGCGTCTGGCGGCTGGCCCGAACACAGCATTGATTTTTCTAAATGTATCTGCAGCTCTGGTGCCACGGCAGAACTTAAATTCGAAAATTACGCGATAATTTAACGTTTCCATAGTCGTGAACATACCGATGTCAGAGCAAAATCAAATGACGCTAAAACAAATTAATTACTAATAGCGAAAAAGACCTTCAGTACCTTTTATTTGACACAAAATTGAATATAGAATTATAAAATAAATGTTAGATATTTGAGTAAAAATTTGCCAGTAGGTACTGAGAATCGATAATTTCATAGGTAAGGACTTACAATATAATTAAAAAATTATCAAATTTCATATGAAATTATGTATAACAAAATTATATGATCCTACCCTTTTCCTTTTGTTTCCCGCAATTATTTAAAAGATAAATAAAATATTATTATTCGTTTTTCATTTTGTTAAATTAATTGTCTATAAAGTCAGAGATAACTTGTCATAATTTGGGCATAAAAATATCGTCGGCCTTTCACCATGGGGAATATTGTATCGCTGTGTTTTCTGTAACAATTTTCTGTGTTTTTTGTACAAATAATTTTACCCACAATAACATTTATTTAGTTACGGTTGAGACTGCAATTGATATTATAAGAAAACCTATCAATGTTTGCTAAGTATATGTAAAAATATTGAAATACAAACAAACTAGGAGAAAAACGAGTAATATTACATAGAAAAATAACAGGAATTCATAATAAAAATAACAGAATACAGCTGCGACCAAACAAATGACTGCTTGAAGTAGCAGTTAGCAGACGGGAAGGATATTATATATAAAATGAACGAAAGAAGTATCGAAAACACTTGCAACTGCCTTTTTGTAGATTTCCTGTCATCATAATATGACAAAAGAAGCCACCAAACCTCCTTATTAATCAAATATCCCCCAGTAAATTTTCGCATACTAACGACATACCTAACTAAATCACTGTTAAAAGTGAGAGTAATGAAGCTAGTCGGTTCATAAATGATGAAGTCCGGAGCAAACAAGTCAGTACACGCCCATCTCCACCGCTGGCTGAGCTTAGGTACACCTCCAGACATTCGCTCATAATTTATTCGCCTTCATTTGCATAAACTCATTTCCACAATCTCTTAAATCCCATTTAAGGGGAGAACCGCGTTGGACTGATACCGAGCAGTCGAGTTATATTCGCTTGAACCTCACTCATATAAGGCGCGGGTGGCCTAGTCCAAAATATCACGATACCAGCGATTCGCTATTTATCTTTCAGAAAATTAAATGTAAAAGGTGTTATTCAAGCCTAAATAGCAGATATGTACTTATGCCATACTGAGAGTTTCTGGATTCTGATAAAGTGAAACACTTATGTATAATATTTTTATTGTATTTACTGTTATTCAAAGTATTCTCCCTGTCAATTTATACACCTTTTCACTTTTTGAAAAAATTGAGAGAAACAGTTGGCCCAGTCTTCTTTAGAGGTTTCCTCAATGGCCTTTAGAAACGGTATCACCGTCGCTTCTTGAGTCGTGAAGTTTATCCTTAATTGTTGGAAACAAAAAGACATCGCAAGGTGCAAGGTCCGGACTGCATGGGGATTGCGTCATCAGTTCCATGTTTGAGGTCTTCAAAACCGTCGTTGTCATCTTAGCGAGTGGGCGGATGCATTATAGTGATGGAGGATTACTCTGCTGCGAGGACGATTTTCACGAACTTTTCTAAAATACTGGGCTAGCAAGCGTTAACGTACCAATATGCAGTGACTTTCTTTGGTTTTCATTTAATATCAGATCTTGCTAAAACAAGAAGCAACCATCATTTTACCAGAGCTTCGACCTTTGTTAACTTTCGTCGGCAAATCCTCTATAGTCTAAAGGAAAGACCCACTCCGCCGATTGACCTTTTCTTTTAGGTTCGTAACAGTACACCCAGCTTTCTTCTCCTGTTACGACATTACATACTGATAATAATTGACCGGCGTCGTATGTTTATGATTTTACGTCATTTTTTTATGATTTTATCACACCACTCTACATGCTCTCATTTTTGAACTTTCGTTCTTGTGCAGTATCCTTCTCGAACAAAGCTTTTAAGCTTTCAGGTGTACGTACAAAGTATTTTGCACTTGGCTGATGCCAATATTCATTGTTTAGCGAATTTATTGATATGTATTTTTTGTATACGATTGACTTAATTGTCGTACATCAATGTTAGTGTGTTACCGCTATCGCCGTCCGGCATTCGAGTCAATCGTCTTGGAGATGAATACGTCCACGTTTGTATTCATTAAACCAAAATTGCACAGAGCTACGAGATGGAGCTTCATCGCCAAATGCTAATTGAAATTATTGGAAACTTTTTTGTTGACTTAAACCACAGTGAAAATCGTAAAAGGTCATTCATCGAAAATTTCTCAAACTAAATCCATCGTTAGGTAAACATGCAAGTTTCAATATGGCGCTATAAAAATAAAATGTATTTTAGAGCCAAATAATTCCATTTTCAAAAATAGGAATTACTTTTCTAATATCTTTAACGCCGTTTCAGAAACTTTCAGTATGGCCACGATATACAACATAAACTAGATCTGCGACTCCGCCCGTATTAAAGTATCTCCGCCCGTATCTATGATTTCATTATTTTGTTATGTGTCGGCTTTTATCCATCAGTCCACAGAGAATTGCACTGACTGCATACGGAAGGAAGACATATGTGACACACAGAATATAAAACAATAAAACAGTGGCGTTTGCAAATCGGAATGACGATATCAAAATTAAAGGAATTCTCGTCAACAGCCTTCGTTATTCCGATGACACAATCGTGCTTGCCATACGATTTAGGTGAAAAGTTTGCGCATCAATATAAGCGCAAGACCATGTTTAAGATAATTAATCGCAATAAATAACCACAGACGTCCGTTTTTCTAAACGGTAAATGGAGCTAGGCTGCAGCCTGTGACTACAACTGTGTTTCTAGGGATAATAATTGACTCCAAATTGCAGTGGGGCCCACAAATTGAGAAAACTTCATGGAAAGTTATCTCTGCGGCATACGCAGTTAAACCAATAAGACGGCTGACTGATGTAGATACAGGAAGAATAGTGTACTCTAGTCTAGTTACTTCCGTAGCATTATGTGCTATCGGATTTTTCTCTGGGAAAGCTGTACGGACATTGTAGTAGAGAAACGTGCTGTAAGGTATGTATATAAACTTGGCAATCGGGTTTGCCTTAAAGAAAAAAATCAAAGAGATAATTATTACTATAGCATCACAGTCTGTAGCTGTTTCTTATGAAGTAAATTATATTTGTTAAAATGTATGCAACTGTATAAGAATTAATTTTTCAAAAATTATGCTCAGATTGGGCAGTACGGAAACAGGTCGAAAATTCGAGAATTTAGAAGTATCACCAGATTGAAAAATGGTATAATTTTACTATGTTTCATCAGGTCAGGAAACACTCCAGAAATGACACAACAATTAAATATATGTCCTGGATAAGGTGCGATTTCTTCTATGATGTATGAATTAGTTTTTACAGAATATTCCCATAAGTCGACGGTTTTGTTCATCTCAATTGTTTTAAAGGCATGTATTATATTATTGCAGTGAAAGCGAAGTCAGTACCACATTCGAAAACGCTTTCTTAAAGTAGCATCTCACCTGAAATGGAAGACGACTTGAGTGCGTTAGTTGTTATTAATGGTATATTAGCAAAAAATCGCTCACTCAGTCTCAACTTCCATATCCGTTTTAATATCTAAATTATTTATCTTTAAATGAAAATCCCTCGTGCGAACTATCCCTATTTATTTCATTATTAATAATAGTCCATGTAGCATTAATTTTATTTGTAGAGTTATTAGTCTTATTCTTGTAATAAATTGACTTAACAGTAAAACAGGCTGGTTTGAATATGTTGGAATAGTTATTTACATAATTCTTAAAATTATGATAATTATTATAAGGTTTTTCATCATATCGTTCATACAATGTATTACAACTTTTGTAAATATCAGCAGTTGCCCAATCACTAAAGCATAAGTGATCACTGATCGATTTAGTTTTTGGTATGAAGATTCTATTCAATTCCCCATTAATTATTTCAAAGAATGAGTCGTAAAATTGATCAGTCTTATCTTGAGTTGGCAATCCTTGTAATGTGCTAATTAAGCTAGATTGAAATTTCCCAAGACGGCGCGCGCGGCGCTCAGTAATTGGAATAAAACTAATATTTTTTTTGAACCTTAGTGGTTTTCTTAGGAAATGGTACTATTTGACCGCAGTGATCAGTGGGCAAAAAATTGACTACTGATTTATAATTGGGTTTTAAGTTTGTCAATATATTGTCTATACAAGTAGCACTGGAGGCAGTTATCCTCGTAGGTCTAAGAAAAATGTTATGTACGTTCCAAATAAATTTACTCGGGTGCCCATTTGGGTACACGCTGGTTACGTACGGGTTGTCGGAACCAGCATCCAGATGAATGCACTGCCCATGGACTTGTCCAAGGGAACTATTTTATTGAAATCACCTTTTCAAAGGAGTTTCCAGATGGAAGTGTAACCATACGTTGGACCAACCATGAAACAAGCTGGCTTTACTGCCCAAGCTGCATGATACCAATAAACCCCAATTTGGAGCATTACAAAATATGTTTTTATTGAGGGGCTGCTGTATCACAATATGATAAAATGCACGTTACTTGAGTGAAAGTGCAAGCATTACACGGCCGCCCCGCAGATCGCCCGGTAAAAATAAAAGAGGCAGCTAAGTGTAGCAACAGCTGCTGGATATTAGGGCGCGCTCGTGGCCGCCCATCGTCGCATCGCCTGCCCTCCCAGCCTCCGCTACATTGCCCCAAATATCCACCCTCGAGATAAAAAAATAAAAACGGGCCGAGTTTATGGGGTGTAAAATATATTTATGTATAGTCGTTTGGCGACGCGGCTTTTGTTGCCTCTCCGTATATTATCCGGCGCTGGCGGGGCGCCGCATTTATAGTGGACGCCCGACTTGACTAACTTAATGCCATCCGCCTAATAATGTCGGCGTTTGTTTTAACGGAATATCGCTCATCCGTACTAGCAAATTGACTGGAAATAAATATGTATACAGTCTATAGGTAAATAGGGGTGGTTTTCAATAACCAAAATAAGTTTGGAAATCGGTAATTTCAGCAGTGGTGCAACAAATATGTGACATAATAATCTATCCCTTTTTATCTTCATACGATATTGTATACTTACACTAGATAAACGTGGCAAAATTTCGATCCACGGTTCCCATTTGCTCCCGTCATGTATCAATCGTTTATGTAGTGAATCGAACGGTATTCAAATTTTGCCAATCGCCAAGTTTTCACGCAGAACGAGCGGTTTTAAGAGCCTTGATGTGTTCTATCAGTGAGTTGCTATGGGTCCCTAATTTGTAATACGCCATGAATAGATCTGGTGATTTAGCGGCTATATTCCTGTAATGTGACAAGAAGGACAAAGATGCTGAAAATGTGACCGCGAGGTATCGGATGCTTGTAAGGAAAGCCACCGGGCGGGCACCCATCCGAATCAACGGGTTTTGCAGAAGGCGTCCCTTCAGGAGCAACGCCTGAGTTTTCAACGGTGAGAAGGATAAATAATTATATTTTCCCTACCCAAAGATGAGGTCCAAAGCGTAAATTATACAGAGGCGGCGTAAGGCGAAGACGCGGCGCAGGCGTGGAACGGATAAGGCACGGAAACGACATTAAATTATACAGAGAAGGCGAAGATAAAGCAAGATGTGTAATTATACAGGTTGACTTTATTGCGATAGCATGTCTTCCTCTTCAGAAAACGAAGACGCTCTTGCTTTGCTGCAACTTATTATTGTATATAGACACAGAAGATATTGCGAGCAACCTGTATGAAAATTGGCACAAGAGCATAGACACAGGAGTATTCAATATCGTCAGGCATTTTACGTTTCGGTAAATACTGATCGTACTGTATAACAAGCGGCGTGCTTCTCGCGAGTCGCTCCGATCGCGACTATAAAAAAGTAGAGGCAGCGAAGCGGCATGCCTGCGCCGCGTCTTTTGTGTATAATTCACGACGTGTCGCTCTCATACATTTTGTATGGACGATTTGTGAAGCGGCACCGCACCTGCGCCTCGCCTACGCCGTGCCTTCGCCTTACGCCGCTTCTGTATAATTTACGCCTAAGGCGAAGGCACGCCGCTTCTGTATAATTTACGCCAAGTGCGAAGGCATGGCGCAGGCGAGGCGCAGGCGCGGTGCCGCTTCAAAACTTGTCCATATAAAATATATGAAAGCGAAACATCGTGAATTATACATAAGAGACACGGCGCAGGCATGCCACTTTGCTGCCTCTCCTAGTCGCGATCGGAGCGACGCGCGAGAATCACGACGCTTGTTATACAGTACGATCAGTATATACTGAAACGTAAAATGCCTGACGATATTGAATACTCCCGTGTCTATGCTCTTGTGTCAATTTTCATACAGGGTGCACGCAATATCTTTGGGGTCTCTATAAACATTAATAAATTGCAGTAAAGCAAGAGCATCTTCATTTTCTGAAGAGGAAGACATGCTATCGCAACAGTCAGCCTGTATAATGACACATTTTGCCTTATCTTCGCCTTGTAAGGCAAAATGTATAATTTATGTATAATTTAATGTCGCGTCCGTGCCTTATCCGTTCCACGCCTGCGCTGCTTCTGCGCCGCATTTTCGCCTTACGTCGCCTCTGTATAATTTACGCATCAGCTCTACTCACACGAATCTTTAAGCAAACTTCACAAGACGCCTAGAGTGCTCTCCTAGTCACTCGGACCAGGAAACCGAGACATTGGCACCATCAAACTATTTATTAATGATTTCTTATTATTATCCCAAAAATAAGAGATGTGTATCCTCAAACAGTGTAGTTAATATCATCATTTTCCGATTATACACCCCCCGGCAAGTCATTGTGTACATTAGTAATAAAAATGAACCTACAATATATAACCTTAAGGTAGGTACACATTTTGTTAAAAGAATTAGTTGGATTCTTGTTCCATTTATTTCTGTTGTTTGATACTTCCTTCTAGGCTTGATTCAATTAGATTTTTGTCTGATTTCATCATGAATATTGTGATTAATGCAGCAAAATGCTAACAGTCACTATTTTTGAATTATTCAACTGCGAAGGTTCACCCCTGAAGAGAATCTTCCTGAAGAGTAGATTAGACCCTCAAGAAATTAACCGCTCTGATCCTAAAAAGCTACTTTCAGATTCAGGTCACCTTGTCGCTACTATACAAACAGGACACAAGGGACGATCTTAACTAACCATTTTTGAAAACTAGCTAAAAGCTAGACATTAAAAATATGTAAACTTGAAAGTACAGAAATGTGTATAGCAAAAAATAACTAAAATATTTATTTATTTTAATTGTTTTTCCATCTCTTTCCTACCAAGGTTAATTAACCATAAGATAAGGCGATATTTTTTATATTTTCTGCTTATTCCTAATATGTTTTCTCGTAAATATTAGCAAATCTTGGAGCAAGAAAGCTGTAAGTGACGTTTTCCAAAAGACGTTAGACGCTTTGGTATTTTGAATTTGTCATTGTAACAACCTGTCCCCTCACTGTTTTCGGGATAAGTTTATCTTCGTCTCTATTGGTATTTTTTAAATGAAGTTTCAGTTTAGGGCTTCTGCCTCAGATCCAGCAATTGTGCCTCTACAAACAGGTTGTGAGAAGGGTAACGCCTTGGCTTCCTTACCATGATTCTAATTATTGCCTTTTAGATAACGTTCAATTTCTGGAGGGGGGTTTTTCCGCAAGTTCCCCATCCAAGTATACCATATCACATATGTCATGATGAATTGGCATATATCGTAATATAGTATATTATTTTAAGAAAGGCAAACCATCGCAATTGAATAATATATAAATTGTAAAATTCATTTTCTGAGCCATCACTAAATACTCGCTCTGTGATTCCCACCGTAGGTGTATAATATTTATCATTATTTCAAGATATATTATCTCTCGGACTGTTGCGATTGGTTGGCAACGACACGTGGCATCTCGCTAAGAGGCGTGAATGATGGGATCTTTACGGTTACGTCTTTGCCAAATGGAATCTATTTAGTTGTAGGGTTAGGTTAGTTCAGGTTTTAATTGATGCTATCGCGAAGTTAATGCTATTCTATACTTTTCCCCAAGTAGAACCGGAAAGAACTAACACCGTGTAATCCGCATACGCCATTGTTCTACCGGAGCCAAACTCACAAAGCTGATTTATGTAGGTAAATAGTTAACAAAGTGCCTTGAGAAACGCCCTATATTAGCTACCGTGATACACTTTGATTTGTTTTTTAGATAACCTGAAAACCAGTTCAAAGCGAGGCTTTTGATACTATAGCCCAGTAATCTTGAACAAAGTATTTTATGGCGTATGGTATTTTATGGCCTTTGCTAGATATAAAAATACCGCAATGAATATCGTTTTCGATAATATCACAAGTAATCGATAATTAAATAATAAAAATGCAATCACAATGAATATCTTATTATCACTATTAGCATGTGTCAATATGCAAATAGTGATAAAAAAATATTAATTGTGATTGCAAATTGTAAACTGTAATAAGGTTTTTAGATAATCGATTTCATAAAATGTTTCAATAATATTTGTGAAAGAGACAAATTTTAGGAAAAAATAAAAATAACCGGTAAACAAATTACAAAAAAATGCAATGATAATAAAATAACTGCGATCGTCAAAATAAAATGTATGTAATAGTCGAATAAAAAGATAATGGTAATCGTCAAGATAAAAGTCAATTATTTTATATAACAATATAAATGCAATAATTGATTGCTTTATGCCAAATAATTGTAATAATTTACTGGGTAGATGGAGTTATTTATATTCATAGCGCTCATTAGAAACCATAGAGGAAACTAAGCAAATAAAATAGAACAATCTACTTTTGCGGGAAAACCTTAACATTTTAGAGACTACTGAACGAAATGACTCATAATTTTAGTTGAGCATATTTTTTGCCAATAAGTAAACTTCACTATAATAGTACTTTTAAAAGTTAAGACAAATTAATCGTCAATCTAAAACTAAGTTATTC
>JAOPUG010000001.1:30781256-30792589 GCA_027564375.1 Micropterix facetella | reverse complement strand
ACATGTGACCTCTACCTCTACATTCTTACTGTGGCCTATTCAGGCCTAATAATATTAACATTGCCCATGATATCTGGTAATTAAAAATGTGGAAACCAATAACAAGGAACATGATATTCATAACTATTTTACCAGATCACGGCATAGCCATGTTACCACGACCAAATATACTCGTATAATTTTTCAACCAGGACATTAACTATGTTGGCATGGTACTTTTCAATAAGTTACACGAAGCAATGAAATTATATATATATATATATATATAAAAGTTGTAGTTATTTAAAATAACTGTTGTAGTTATTTAAAAATAAGCTAAAGAAATATCTGATCCAATTGGAATTATATGACATTGGAGATAATTTTATTTTTAATCTGTTATAGGTATAATGTATTTTTAATTTATGTGCGACTATATAATTTTTGACTATTATATTAGATTGATTTTAACAACCCTATTAAAGTTATTGTACAATATTTTATAATTATTTTGATGCCTAGATACTTTGTAAATAATTACATTTAATTCAATATTCAAATTTAAATTCATTACTATGAAGGTGTGGCTATATTTAATAATTATACTGTCAACACAAGAAAAATAAATTTATTTGAAAATAAAGATTGAAATTGTATTGTAGGAAATGGTCTTTACCTTAAATCGTTTCCATGCGTGTCATGGCCGTTGTACGGTATGACTTTGCAACTAAACCTGGATATTTTTGCTGAGATAGCCAGCATACAATGAGTGACACCACTTAATGTCTGGTATATGGATTTGATGGTTGAATAGTGGGAGACGGAAGTGAAAAAATAAGGAGAATGGAGATCACGGGACGTGAATTAGGTCATTAGGTATCACAGTACTTCCTTTAATAATAATTATACACAAATAGACATATTTTAGTATTAGTAAAACCCAATTAAATATTAAAAAGGCAACGCAACATTATTATTATATCACTTTGGTGCGATACACAACGCAAGGAAAGGGAATAATACCACCATAGGCCCTCGAAAGCCGGGCGTTACGGCCTATTCTATTTTTCATAACAACGGTCACGGCGATGCGCTGAATATTCCTCCTAATCTAACAAAAGAGGAACCGGAAAAGTCGAGATTACGAGGGCCCTTTTCATAGAGGCTACGTATTTCCTGTATTATTCTTTATTTAGCGGTGTAATCGCTTGCCCGAATTGTGTTTAAACAAAAAATAACCTGGATATCTCTTTCTTGGGTAGGTACGGAGGGTCGGTGCGGCAGACGCATTAAATTTTTATCTTCGTGCTTTTTATTAATTTTCATATTTCGTGAATTTGATACCTGTTTTTAGTGTAGGTAAAATATTTTCTATTTTTGTATTCTTGATTACTTTTAAATAAAGAAAGTGTCTGGATTTAACAATGATCATTGAATATTATTAAGTAGAAGTAAGTAGGTTGCCTGCTATTTAACTCCCTAATTTGGAGCACATTAGAAGTCAACGCGGAAATATGGAGCCTTTATGAAAATGGTTACAATATATCCATGCTGCAGAGAGGCTAAAGACGCTTTCTGAGATTCATTGATATTAAGAAGTAACAACATGTGAAAGGAATTTTCCAAGAGGGGTGATTGTTACAAATTATTTTCCTGTATATGGACCATACTGAAAGTTTCTGGAACTGGCCACTTGCGTTAAAGATATTATAAAAGTAATTCCTATTTTTTAAAATGGAACTCTTTGACTGTCTAATACATTTTATTTTCTATATCCGTCATTTGTATTTTCTTTGTGGTGCTATCTTGATTCAAATTGAGCATTTACCTAACGATGGATTTAAGTCGAGAAAATTTGTCGACGAATGATTTTTACGATTTTCGCTTTATCCGAATTCTTTACGTTTCATCTTGGGGCGATATAATGATAGAGTTTGTTGAAATGCCTTGGGGTGACGGGTTCGCCCGAGTATAGTCTTAAATCCAAGATCGATGTAATGCAGGAGGTAGTTCGTGACTCGGAAATATTGCGGCGGTGATACTGTTCCGAAAGGCCATTGAGGGGACCTCTGAAGAAGACATTGGCAACTGTTTTCCCAATGGTGTCAAATGAACAAGTGTCCGAATTGTCAGGGGAATACGTTGAAAAATAGTAAATACAATATAAAAATTATAAGTGTTTTACTTTATCAGAACCCAAAAACTTTCAGTATGGCTTAAGTATAACGTGTATAGGTAAGCAATAAGCCTAGGTATATTACCAACAAACATTTATAAAGCAATTTTTATTTATTTAACATAATTAACAAATGGCATTACAGTCATATCAATAATAGTAATACCAATACACTACATATTATCACACTAAAGAAAAAAACTGACGTATGAGACAAAAAAATACTTGGATGAGTGTGAAGAGCGGAAGGGTATGTAAAAAGTGTGTGGGGTGTGGTTTTTTTTTTTTGCCTTACATACATACATAATATATATAGCTTTAATCACGAAGGAAACGACATAGGCATGCCGTTTTTCTTTATTGAATATAATTTCAAAAATATATTAAATGCAAGCACCTAGTTTGGTATCTAACTAGTTTGGTGCATTAGCAATTTCTTGAAGGTTTAATTTTTTTTAAATGAAATTTTATATACCTACTTTAAATTTTAAGTTTCATTGAATTGTACTTTAAAAGTTAGTGAGTTAAAAATTTTTGGAGATTAAAATAGGTAGTCATTTTGACCAATCTTTGATGACATGTAGTTACAGAGTATGTTACAGTAGAACCTCTGATCACTTTGTTTTTTGGCGTTAATGGCTAAATCTATTTTTTTAGAAAAATGATTACCACGATATGATGTCGTGTTATTTAATATTTAATTGTAATTGATATCCAATACACTGTATTTTGCAAATAAGCCGCTTGGAGAATATCGGAAAGGTTTTAAATTTAATACTATAATACCAATTTTTGTGCTTTAATAAATGGGTCTTGTGTTGTTGGAATAGCCCGATGCTATTAATCCATATCTCATTACAGGCTGAAAAAAGCAATAATAAATTGTTTTTATTGTAGGACTGTTCATCCGACTGCGAAGTTCCTTGATTTAGATCAACTTACGTGTTCTGACAGACGTAAGCGGTGATCCAAATTTACTCAGGGGTATTTTATGGGCTTGACTCAGTCAACTATTGAGTAGTTACATTCTCCTTTTTGCTGACTAAAGTAATGCAATGAAACGACATCTTTACCGAGCGGTTATACTATCGCCGTTTTACTGAAATGTACAACCTTTGTTTTGCCTGCGTTTAGGGACAGTATGTTGTGAAAAGCGACAACTTCACTTTACGCAACCCATCCTCCCTGTATTTTAATGTGGACAGCCATGAGTTCAAAGATACTTTTGGTTATATATATGTACGTATTACGTATACACCCTGAGATACCACTGAAAAACGTTGAAAACTGTAATTTCAGATTACCGAAAGATGTCTTAAAATAACTACCCAAAAGCGAAACTAAATAAGGTAGGCAATGTCAACCTGCGAACCTCTGTCAAAGATATTCGCGGCGTAATCTGTCAAAATTAATAAATTGGAGCATGTAGATCGTTTCGTCCAAAAGCCATGCTGACAATCAGACAGTTAATGGTCGACAAAAGATTGAATGCGGTCATGCAAGATGGACCCGAATATTTTATCAAACGAGCTGATGACATTAACCGGACGATAATTTGTTATTTGATCCCGAGGACTTCTCTGTCATGATTTGATGCACAGGTCATGCGTGTGATTTGTCACTGAGTGGGAAAATAACCAGATTCAAGCTAAATTAAAAATAGTTGGCAGCTGCGTCAGCAAGCCACTGCAACAGTACTTAATAATCCACGGCAGAATGCTCTCCGACCCGAAAGACTTCTGGTGAGTTTCGAAAACGAACTAATTATATTACTTTCAAAAATTTGCTTTATATTGAAAGCCAGGTGATTATGATTAATTTATGCATCGGATGTTAACATATTAACATCGAGTGCCGGCTCTATTGGGCTATAGATCGACTTGAAGTATTCTGCAAACGTTTCAGTAATATTGTTGTCGCCTTCATACCAGTTCTCTTTGTATTGCATTAAATATTTTTGAAGCGAAGCTCTTTTATCGGGGTTACGCGGGTGAGAGTTAATTGGCAAAAACGGTAACGGGACGCTTTTGGTGAGACGCTTTACCGTCAGAAGTGCGAGACGCTATATCATCAGAAGTGCCTGTAGCTGCCCCCCCGGCCCTCTCCAACTTAACATCCCCGCTTCCCAACCCTTCCCCGCTTGTCCAATACGATGCATTAAATTGTATTTGTGCGCTATTAATATTGATGCTCTCTAGCAACATGCAGCAAAAATAGTGTATATATCGCTATAATCAGTACATAGCACACCCGATAGATGGCAGTGCTATTAAGAAATTTCTTTAAAATAAATATTGAATTAGTTAACAGCTTCTCTATCTTTTTTTGAAGTCTTTATCATAGCTCCAAAAATCATTATAATGTTTAAAAATACGTTCTCTAAGTGTTTATGCGACTGAAACTGAAAAGGCGACTGGTACCATTTTTTTAATATCGCCCCTTAGGGCCAAAGCACTGTATAAATGTCAATATTTACGGGATTGGTTCTGCTTATGACAACTATATTTAAACCTAAATTGTTGTATAATTTCGGGACAAACCATCTAGGATAATTTATGAATCGACTTATTCGGGTTATAAGGGAATGACTCATATATCATAAAATGTATCGTCCTTTTGGTCGATGTCTTCACACAAAATAATAGGGCTCTAGCCCACCTGGCTCAATTTGGATTCGATTTTGGTTGGGTTATCAGTTCGCAAATCCCACAGCAAGTATTTACTTTTCGCGTAAATTTGTTAACTGAATTGTTAGTACTTCTCTGTGCCGAAATGTATATACATTAAGAAGTAAGTAATCATTCTTTAACTCTTTTGCGTCCAAATGGCACAAAATTAAATCTAGCATTGCACCTCTATGGTTGAACATGTATTCCCAAAAAGAAATTAATGTACCCTAATATAAAGAAATAAGATTATATTAAAGTCTTAGAATATGAAACTAAGTGTGTAAAAAGTATATTTTTTATTCTCAAATGTAGAAGAAATAAGAAATGTTTTTTCTCTGAGTTAAATAAATGGTTATAAGTCCCTAATTTTGTTCCCGGTGGAAAATACACCACGCAAACGATATCTTCACCCGCACGTACTCTGGCTTCGACTCCGGATGGGGAATTCGCTATGACTCGATCCCAACGGCATTTCTCAGAGCCAGTAGAGAGCCTCCTCTACATTTTCCATCTACCCTGTCTGCACGATAGACTGTATAGCAGTTGGAAAATAACTAGCATCGCGTTCTCACGAGTCAAATTTAGTTGACCGATTTTAGTTGATCAACAAAAGTTGTATGAAAAATGTAGTTTGAATCTTTCATTCAATAGAGTTAATCAACTTTGTAGTTGATCGAACAAAGCTTGATCCAGTCAAACATTTGTCGTTCGAGCATATAGTCATCATGAATTGCTTTTAAGTTGAAACTTGTCTTGAAACGTGTGAACTTTTGCCGACTGCAAATTTTTGTTTTTTATCTTATTTTTTATGCAATCCTGAAATTTCGACAACACTTCGTCAAATTTTTCTTCAGACGTTCCTAAATTATTTCTATATTCTTCTTTATCCTCTAATGCTAGCTCCTTCTGCAAAGTTTCTGATACTCTTAATCTATTTCTTATTAAAATCAACTGTCTCATCCAATGTTTCTTACGACTTTCGTTCATATTACACAAAAAAGAACAGTTCTTCTATTAACAAAACTGCAACCATCTATACATATTCACGCACAACTGCATTCGACGTCATTTTAAAACCAAAATGGTCATCAGTTTCTATTGAAATGTGTGAACTAAAACTAATTCAAGTCTTATTCCATTTTTGTTGATCAACTAAAATCGGTCAACAACACTTGACTCGTGAGGACGCGCCTTAAGGGAAATTGCGAAAAAACATTAAATAATACATACTCGCGGAATTCCTTAATTTTTGTGTTTTGATAATAAACATCGGCCTCAATACTAGAACAGCGCGGCTGTAGTTAACTACTATCCGCTCTATGAGACTGATGCAGAAAATAGAAGACTTTAACTTTGATCCTCTAGGCCACATTGCTTCATCCAAAACTTTCATGAAATAGTTCAGATACACCAATTTTTAAGGAGCTGAAAAGCCCTCTAATTTCCAATTTCACAACGTTTCATGTTGTTACATCGACATAGAAAGAGCATCGGTGAATATAGCTCACTTGCTCTACCGCCTGGAGAGTCATCGCTCGCACCCATGTTCCCAGAATATACACAGTTATAGGTCCTTGATCGAGGGAGATGCATCGCCTAGGCAATGGCGCAAAATGCGTTGAGTCCCTCTATGTGATGTTGCTTGGCTATCTTTTTAACATTTAGTGGCAGCCGTTTCATTAAATTTTTGAGTTTATTTATCTGAGAAGACTGCCTAACTAGTTTTTTGTTTATCTTTTCAAAACTCGTTTTATTCCTATCACATATATTGCAAAAATATTTGCGAATTGAAATTTATGTAAATGAGAAATAAAATAGCCCCGAGAAAACTACTTTGTGTAACGCCAAAAGCTATATCTTCCGGTTTGCTAATTACCTATATTATTAATGGTGATAATTTCTTTTATATTTTCCAAATAGAAACGTCTGCTAACCTCCGAACAAGCTTATAGTGCGAAACCGTATCAAATGCCTTTGCAAGATCCAAGAAAATAGCTATGCACTTTTTACTCTTGTACTTTTTACTTTTTACTTGCAATTAATAATAAGTGTCATTTCTGCGATTGCATTACTTGTACCAATTCCTTCTCTAAATCCAAACTGATTATTAGATAAAAAGTTTTTTCTTTTAAATATTTCAGAAGTCGTTTTTTAGCGACTCTCTTTCTAATTTTAGACAAGGTGCTTAAAAGAGAAAATGGCCTATAATTGTTTATATCCATCTTGTCACCACTTTTAAATATAGTAATTGCTTTGGCGTATTTAAGTGCTTCAGGAAATATACTGTATGGAGTATGTGCGCTATAGGACCACTTAATTAATTTTTTGATGTTTTGAAAATTATTGAATTGAGATTGTCAATACCTGGAGAGGAGAGATTTTTCAGCGAGTCTATCGTTTGGGCGATTTCTTCCGACGTTGTGGGAGTTAGGTAGAGTGAAGCCATGGGGGTAGTCAGAGAAGAAACCGACTCCGAAACACATTGTAAATGGTCGATATTTCTTTAAAAATTCTCAAAAAGCTTGTGTTTGGGGATAATAATAATCGCTATTTATGAAGTCAACAATCACTTGGTATCTTTTTACGGAGATTTTATTTCTTAATGAAAAATTTTGCTCAATTTTAATGAAAAACTAAAAGGATTCATCGACTTATTCACTTATAAGTTGCCACTGGGATAAGTAATATTTAATATCGGAATCTAAAAATTATAATAGTAAATTTGGCTCGTTTTCATTGATATTTATCGTTTTCATCGATATACAATCGTTTTCATCTGATTATTTCTCGTAATATATAAAAGCGTATTAAATATACTTTAGTCACATTAAAATTTAGACTATTCTCTATGAACAGGTATAAGATTTGCATGTAAAATATTTGTAATTATATCTTTTATTTTGACTGTGAAATGTATTGTTTAGGGTAGTATCCTCCCTTTAGGCAGTATAGATCCTAACCAATGTATTATAGGGACTAAAACAATAGACTAAAGATAAGAATAGAATTGGCTGGCAAAATGTCAACATTATAAACTGATTAAAAGGTTTTTTGTTAAAACGATAAACCTTGGAAGAATGGATTATTTCATACCAGATGATTACTGCCATGCTAGGACTCTTACTGTTCACGTTAAAGCGCACTAAAACATTGCTCAATACTGCACGATACGGATATTTCGTACACTAAATGCACTATTTGGCTGAATATTTGGATAGTGAACTTGACACAGCTACAAGGTAAGGTAATGTCATTTCTTAGGAATTTAGGATATAAGTGTTAATATTACTGTAAAATGTTGTAAAACAAAAGTAAATACATAGATTAACAGAAACGTTTTAAATTAAAATTGGATATGTTCATAGGTAACATAGTCTAGCCAAATAATTATTTTTTTCAAATGATCCGAATCCGTAATGCTAATTCTGTTTGGTAAATAAATAAATACTTAAATAAATAGGTTAAATATAAATACTTAAGGTATATTATGTCAAGGCGGTTATTAAATCGTATAGTCATACGTGCTGAAGAAATGATGATCGTTGTTAATTCTATCATGTTGTATAAAATTTCCCACCGCAGCGTATGTAAACGTGCTGCGATACTTAGTCTGATTCCAATTTCTGTCATTTGTATACCCTCACAGACTGCAGCTGGCTCACAGAATGAAACAGGAACCCAATAGGAACTTAATAGGAAGCAGATTTTTGCTTGAGGTAAGAAATACTCAGTCTCAGATGTAATAATAATGACAATAATAATAATAAAATACTCAGTCTTAGATGTAATAATAATAATAATACATATAAAAATATATAGAGCAACCGTTTTGTGATATTTCCATTCGTGATAACAAGTAAACGAGTCTGCAAGAAGGACAACAAATAATATTGTTAGAAGAAATATCAAGCAAAGTAT
This sequence comes from Micropterix facetella, assembly GCA_027564375.1. Lineage (NCBI taxonomy): Eukaryota > Metazoa > Arthropoda > Insecta > Lepidoptera > Micropterigidae > Micropterix > Micropterix facetella. Next base: position 30,783,847 of record JAOPUG010000001.1, on the reverse strand, counting down.
CTAAATACATTTAAGTATGTGTTATTTGTACAATTTTTTGCGCGTAATCACCAAAGGAAATATAACAAAATGTTTGTTTTGCATTACATCCTGGCGCAATCACTTATTGCCATTATTTAGAGACCTTGCTTAAAAGATTTCTTAAAAGTAGGTTAAGATGATGTAAGTAAAACCATTCACTGTTAATTCGACATAGTCGTTCATGAGAAACTTCTACCAGCGCATCTTAGAATAAAAGTAATGTGATGATTAGAGTTCTAGTTCTATGTCCAACACGTAAGATATTAGAATGTATTTAATTTATTTATTACGATAACTTTTTTTTAAATTATTTTGCCATATACACAATAACCATTAAATTAGGAGAGATTGAGCAGTGAGCACATCCTATCTTGAAATGGTTTATCCGCATACCTAACTACTCTAGGTCTAAGACCCGTATCTAAGGATGCTGATTTTTAGTTTGGTATCTACGAGCTGACTTTATGTATTATTGGCTTACTTTATTATGTCATACATTATACATTATATATCATACGTTTGAAAAGCATGTGACGTTATTAATAATACAAAGTAAGAACTATATTTAGTTAGTAAAAATAATATTTGTATGTAATTTTATTTAACCTACTATACATACACATATACAAACTCTATATTAATAATTTATTATTTAAATAATTACGACATATTAATTTAGTAAAGAGAGCAATTAACACATAGTATACAACCGTCCCCTTTATAGCAGGTGCTTCTTTGTAAGTATTTTGAACATAGCATTTTGAAGAACATCGCTTCTTTGTAGTATTTTGAACAAGTTGTTTATGCTCTTGTAACTACCATTTAGATTGTTATTAAATCGCGGCGCAAGAAAGTACCTTTGGGCAAAGGAAGTCTTTACATTTGGAATATTGTAGTTTGAACTAGTTGCTTGCCTTGCGTTTTCATTTTGTTGACATCTTGCACGTTGATCCCTGATTTTGTGAAACTGAATTAGTAATTGCTTTTTGTATAGTTGACGCACGTCAATTACTCCATACTCAGTATGAATCTTTGCTGAAGGGTATCTAGGGGATTTTTTGTTGATGACCTTCAGTATCAGCTTCTGCGCTTTGATCAGAGGATGGAGTACCCGCGCGGTACAACCAGCCCAAGCGACTGTGCCGTAGGACCACAGGCTATGACACAACGCCATATAAACGGTTTTGAGTAAGAGCTTGGGAAGAATATTTCGAAGGTCTCTAAACACGTAGGCAAGTTTCCTCATTCTTATGGTTAGGTTGCAAACATGTTCCTTCTATATCAATTTTGAGTCCTTAATTATGTATTCCTTTCAATAATTTGACATTTGCAGTCATCAGATCTGCAGCATAAAGTTATGTGCATTATGAGATGTTTTTTGGCTTTCTAGGTTATTTATTGCTTTTTTAATTTGAAATTTTATAAGTTTTTGTCTTGGAAATATTCAAAGTTAGAATACGTTTGTCCAGCTACTGCTCTGTCAGATATAGATTAGTTTGAGCATTGCGGTACGCCTTTTCCCAATCGTTTGCAGACGTTACGTTATCACGGTGTCATTCGCAAATGCCACTATTTTTTTATTGATCGGTAGATCGCATAAATCATTTATATTTATTAGGAACAATACGGGTCCTAAGACATTACCTTGAGGGACACCGAAAGGCACACCATGTGGCGCTCTTTCTTGATCATGTATTGATGTTGTTTGCCTTTTTTCCTCAAGGTAGCTTTGGAACTACTGCAATTATGTACCATTTCATTAAGTTCCAGTTTATTTATTAATATAATATGCGACACCGTGTCAAAAGCCTTCGATACATCTAAAAATGTCACTAAAACTTTATTACCCTTATCAAAGTTTTCAACGACGTATTATGTGAAAGTATGTAGTGCATCATTAGTTCCTAGTCCGCTTCTAAATTCAAATTGGTGACTGGATAGAAGATCCTCATAATCTATGTGCAAGATTAATCGCTTTTTGGCAATTTTTTGGACTATTTTTGACATGATATGGGACGGTAATTTCCAATATCATTATCATCTCCACCCTTATGTATTGATCTAACTTTTGCATACTTCAGCCATTGCGGAAACACTCCGGTCTTGAAGCTAGTATATATGAGATGGCAAATAGGTTCTATAATGAAATCAATTGACATTTTCAATATTTGTGTTGTAATTCCATCGTTTCCTGGGGCACGATGTAAGACTTTTATTATTTCATCCTTAGATGTTTGGTAGAGTTTGAGGTTTGTTTTCGCTTGGGCTGCATCTTCACAGATGCACCAAAAAAATTCAGAAGTATTTAGATCGTTCAATATATTAATGGCGTAAGTTTTTCCCATATTTACAAAGTATTTAAATAAATTGTTCCAGGATTTCTTCGTGATTATCTTCTAATGATTTAATTTCATTACCTATTTTGATCCCCTCAATTTCCATCGGTTGCTTATTGCCGAACGCGATATTTTTAACTATCCTCCAAGTTTTTTTACTGTCTCATCTTGCTTCTTCAATTTGCTGATTGTAGTATTTAACTTTGTTGTTTTGAATTAGCCTTTTGCAAATGG
>JAOPUG010000001.1:30676374-30686622 GCA_027564375.1 Micropterix facetella | reverse complement strand
AGACCTGGGTGGGAATCGAACCCACGACCTCTAGCGTAGAAGGCAGGGTTACTACCCACTGAGCTACGAGGCCCGTAGCTCAGTGGGTAGTACAATTTCTAGTTTACCTTACCGCCACGGCGAGGCGACATTCTCTCTTTTGAGACATTGAAATATGCCGGTGAGTTATGGGTGTCACAATGCAACATCAGATTTTTTAAAAGGGGGTATATTGTGGTCCAGTCAAGGCCATAAAGTAAAACGTAGATATTTGATTTTAGATGCTTCAGTGTCAGCATGTGCCGGTCAAGCCAGTTCTTTATTATGTCTAGACAGTTTTGCGCAGCTGGGTATGCTTGCTGCCATAAGCCTACCTCTATTAGAAGTACTGTTGCCATCGGCAAATGATATAACCTTTCCCCATGCCGCCGAATGACATATTATGCCGTAGCTTATTAATGGAAAGAGGAGAGATCTCAACAAGTGTTGATGTAAACCATACGATATAGCTCGAATTTTACTTTCATGTGCACGAATCGCTTTGATTTGGGACCTGTTTTGAATGACACTTTTGAGCTAGTTATTTGCCTTACCGACGATGCCAAATAAAAGGTTATCGAATGAAGATTTGGCGAGACACTGTATCGGAGGCTTTAGACAGATCAAAGAACTCGACCGAGTAGGATTATATATCGCCTATTCAAATTTTTTATGTATCTCCAATAAAATACTTAGCCTGAATAATTTAAATCGGGCTATTACGGAGTTGAGTATATGTAATTCGGTTTTATTTCTATAACTCGAAAACTACTGAAGGTGAAATTTCGAAACAGGTGAGCATTAAAAACACTATAGAACATTGCTTTAGTTTCGATATATTTAATTATAAACTTTCGGAAAATTTCAATTTTGCTTTGATTTGCAAGATATCTTCTGGGATTCGTTTCGACAGCCGATTTTTCAGACATTAAATTGTTATGTCCAACCAAGTTAAGTAAGAGAAAAAATCATATCCAAATCGATCTAGCGGTTATCGAGTTCTTGTTAGTCAGACTGAGAGGACAGACGGACATCGCCTTTTATGCTATTTAATAATTATTTGAATTAATTAAATTCAGTATGATTATAATTACGACAATTTCAGCAATAAAATTAAACGACTATATTTGACAACCATTCTTATTCGTAAAATCACGTGTAAAACTTAAAGTATGCGTTTACCACCGCAATTAAATGAACTAGCTAAAGTGTTTTCAATATAATTTTAGTAAAACATTACTTTAAAATTAAACTTGCAAATCTCTGCTCGTTTCACGAGTTTTCATTCATATTTATGTACTTGAAAAAATAAGCCTAATACTGAATTTTTACTACTTCAGTTTGAGTCTTATCCTGGCGTTTTTAATCATCCTCGGTGGGACTGTAGGTTTTAGTATTTAGGTCGTTTTATAATTAGGTTTTTAATCCGACTCGTGGGTTGGCTTGAATAATATTTTAAATTACATTTGTAAGTGGGTGAATTTCATATATTTTTTAGATATGACATAGTATTCTAACACAGGAAATTATTCTACAACAAAACCTGAGTGGAAAATTGTAAGACAAAGGTGTCATGGGACACCCGATAGGAGCGAAGCTCTTAAATTATTCAATGTTTGTTTTAAAGAAATTTCTTAAGGGCACTGCCATCTGCCGTCTATCGGGCGTACCAAGTACTGATTATAGTGGTATCTACACTAGTTTCGCTACAGTCCGCAGCGAGAGAGCGTCAATATAATAGCACAAATCCAATTTAATGTGTCGTATTGGACAATCGGGGAAGGATTGGGAAGCGGTGGTTAATGGTATATTATATTGAACCCCAATTGTTAAAACCCATATTTACCCAGTCACCCTGTATTGAAAAAATGAAAATCTTGTTCTAAGAACAATCTGAACAATTATATTCGTATCATCTTTCTTTTAATTTGCAATAATTAGAAACTTCCTTATTGGAGGGATACTGGTATAAATTGTAAAATCTTATGGAGTTGCATTAAGATAAACTAATAATTTATTAATATAATCTACAACCATTCCGAGAGAGAAAAATCCAAATCTGTAAACGAGACCCTCAAGTCCAAGTAATATAACACGTCGTATATCCTAGAAGACAAACGGCCACGCAATTATTCTCGGAAGTAGGAAAGAAAGAAGGGAAGACGTAGGGGATACAACACGTCGCCAGACATGGAAGCGCTTTATTGTCCGTCGCACTCGGCAGTCGCTAAACAAACATTGACACGGGGTTCTGTCTGCGTATTTTTTATAAACCCGCAGCGACCGCGTCATCGTGTACACACATCAGGTACAACTTCGATAGGATAAAAGTCACGTTTGCTTGGCATCGACTCTCTTCAAATTCGTCGCTTTGCCGATCTAAGCAGGTGCCGCCTTACTGCGCCTGTAATACTACGACAATAACGTTATTATGTCATCCGGAAATATAGACACGAGTAGACGAGCTAGGGCTAGCAGATGCAGCATAACATCTCATATATAAGGAGGTACAGATATGTTTAGGTGGTACTTACTGACCATCCAGAAGGTGTACAGTATAATAAATTCATAAGATACACATAATTATTACCTGCTTATAAACTAAATTACAATTTTATTAACTTTTGTCATACCAAACCGTAAATATATGACTGTAAATATTTCTCCATCGATAAAATATGACATAGATATGCTGTCTAAAAAAATGACATATGAAACTGTGAAGCCGGGCATACTATTCATAAACGTAGCGAATTCGGCGCGGTATTCGGAAGACCAAACAGCCAAATTAATTATCATCATATGAAATTGTTAAAATCGTTTAAAATTCTAACATAATCGCTGAATCAATATACTGTAACTAATACGTAATATAATAAATCCAGAAATTGATTGCAGAATATTGCAATATTAAATCGGAAATAATATAGTGTAATCTGCAAAATATATTATTTTCCTTGTCGATTATTTGCCACGTAGTTTCCGTGTCAAATAATCTCCTGTATTTAAAAATATGTTACGAACATACATACTACTTTCGTGGCTCTTATGAAAGTAAAGTTACTGTTTCCGAAAGCCCGTTTCAAGTACTCTTAGAGAAGGCGCCTTAACGAATATTTCTTAATTTTAATAAATATGTTATAGATCAAGCTTGCCTCTTAGACATTATATTTATTATCCCAACATAGCAACTGGCATTGTATCTTATTCTTAGCACCTAAGTATATTGAACTGTTCAATGTAATTATGGTGTGTCACCTTCTACGGGCGAATCCGTTCACCCCGGAGTGTTTTAACGATATTGATCGTTCTATCAACCCAAGGCAAAACGCAGAGTCTTAGGACGTAGGACAAATCTACATACCAAGCTCCAACTAGGCCCGTAAGAGTCCAACACCTTACTGCGAGTCACTGGGAATTTTCACAACCCAGTGGGACCCCTCCCGCCCTTACTCCCAGATTCGGATCAGATTACTCCGATCTCCCGTCTGGTCACAGGATCGAGGTCGCTTGCGCGGTCCACTACCTCTAAAGCGGTATTCTTAACTGGAATATGGCGGATACGGGGCGGCTTTTGCTCGGCAACTCTCACCCGAGATCGGGTAGCCCACACTATCATATCTATGGATAAGCATTAGAGGTACCTAATTACCCCCGCTGTCTTAAGAAGCGTACACTTCTAAACTCCTTCAGAACCAGTCAGTGACAACACCTGACAACCATCAGTGTGCGACAGCTGTCCAGGTCATGTCCGAGTTCCCGTCCCCGGGTCAGCCGCACAGCGGGTTCACCGGGTTGGTCCCTCTTTGGGGAGGCTCCTGAATTGGAGCTGCTCTGCAAGCTGGGCCGACCAAAACACAACGGCTATTATAGCCCAGGCTCAACGTAGCCATTATGACCCCCACGTAGCCACTTAAGTCTTTGGACAATGGACAAACAAACAAACGCATAAATGCACAAACTCACAGCATGAAGCAGAGACTATATGTCCAATCCTATATAATACTACGGACGGGCCAGAAAGGGCGAACGAATCTCCGGAAAGTTTTTATCCATCATTTTCTAAAATGGTGAATAAACGAAATTAATTCTCTTTGGACTGGTTTTTTTTTTAGGTCGGTAAACACAGATAAAAAGGGCAGCCAACTCTGCCACAAAAAATTGAAATCCATTTTTGTATACAGTTGCCTGAACTTGCCATTTGATCAGAGGATGTGCGTCGTATGCCTTGCCACTTTAACAGCCGTTTTTGTCAGTTTTTGCAGCTAATTCTTTACATTAATTTTTCGATGAAAAATGTGATTGCTGTAAAAATAGACATACAATTGCTATTTTCACCGCATCCTGTATGTTTTATAGTCAAATTAATCCGTAAAGTACACTGTTCCTTTTTTCGATGCTTCAATGATCACGAAAGATCTCGACATGGAAATACGGTTGATGCTGCGTGGCTGAGCTGGAATACGTGGATGAGTAGAAAACTCTCCCACCGGCCTATAGTCACTCTTATGCCGACTTAAAATCCAGTGTGTAAAAACGGCATGACTGGTACCCAAGATCCATCATTTAGCAAACTACAAGCCGCTCAAAATATGTTAAAACTTAGTAAACAATGAACATGCATGCATGTTTGAAGTTGTATATCAGGTTAGAGATTTGTAAAGACCTGTTTCTTTTTTATAAAATCAAATTGTGTTTTGCTCAAAATATATTTTTTCTCTAAAAACTCGCGTATCCTCTCACTTCTAATAGTTTTTCTAAGACTATCTAAGAACTTACCGAAAGCTGTTTGTCTAATGTCAGAATTCTTACTATTATTAACTCACATTTTTAAGACATTTACCGTGTGATATTGGTAAAGGCTAGTAGGTTTTACCATTGTCCACTGGTAAAAGTCTAATTTATGATTTCTATTGATATTCAAAGACTACAAAAGGATCCAAAAGCTTAATATTTGTGCAGGCTATGAAAAACCGAGAGTTCCATGAAGGAACGTTTACCATACGAGGATATATCAGGTGTTCCAATAAAATTGGGAATTGTCAATTCTGCAGAGCCTATGAGTTTTAATACCAAATTTATCTACCAAAGAAAACTTAAAGTATTGACTCCACAAATAAATGTATTACGAAGAAATGTTTGTGTAAGTCTTCCAGCATTTTGTGCCATAAAATTTGAAATTCAACTTGAGCTATTTTTACTCTTATTTTGCTAAACCCAGCTGTGTATTTTCTTCGAAAATCTTCTAAGTTATAATGTTTGCTATTATTTGAAACCTGTCGTCCAGTAAATTGCATAGTTTCCCCATTTAGGAGAAAACTAATAAACATTTTGAATGGGTATTCAAGCACTGTTTGATTCCATGGTCTTTTATTATTAGAAACATAAATCAGACTTTTACAAACCAGCAATGGTAAAACCTAACTTTTACCAATATCACACAGTAAATGCTCGAAAAATGTGAATGCCCATCATTTCCTTCCATTTCGGACATTTACCAATAGCTTTCGTTAAATCTTAGGTTTTACTAGTGAATCTTAAGATTTAGTTATTTGGGATTTTACAGTAATATACAATAAGGCAGTGAATAAGGATTAGGTAGGTACATACAAGAAAAAATAAAACGAAGTTTCTCGTTTTTTATTTTAAAAAAAAATAAAGTAGAAGGAAAATTGAGGAAAACACGCACTAACTGTTTTTTATTTTTCTGATTCAAATCAATTTCTTCTTATTTCAGAGCTGAGGAATCGCTACATGAAGAAACCCTCCGTTCGAAACCCGATGAGTCTATGGAAACCAGCAAGTCTGGCATAGACAACGCAGCTAGTTAAAAAACAACAGTATTATTGAATTTGTACTAAAAAACGTAGTACAATCGTACTTAGATTTCTAGACTGTATACCTTATTGTAAAAATAACGGAAGTGGAAATCTAGTTTTAACTATTTTTAAGAGTTTTATCACAGTTTTACTATACATAACAGTTGGACAACGAATGTACTTGTGCAGAGGAACGACGATGGCCTTGCGAGGAGGTGGGCGACGTTGACCATTTTAGGCAAACTCGCGGAGTTTGCCGGTGCGGCTATCCAAGAGTGTAGGCAGGCGCATGCACTTTTTAAAATATATGTATGAACTTTGCGTTGATATACAAAAATATTTATTGATAATTAGGTAACTATGCATTAGTTATACCAGAGAATAAATGTTATACTGACGAACCGGCGAAAATGATTACTTTATAATAAAAATCACAATTATTTTATTACCAAGTTTGTAACAGCTCTTGGATGTCTTCTTATGGACAGATTATAGAATAGTTATATAATTACAGCGTACCTCCATGGGCGGCGGCATCACCCCATATCAAAGGCGTTGCGCTACTGTATGTATTGTAATACTGTGGTTTTATTTTGTAAATAAAAATATGCAGTAACAGATATTTTCATTTAATCGTTTGGATCATCTCTACCGCAATGTCAACAAAACAGTCCAGTCACGTAGGACGTAGAGCTCGGCGTCTTTCGCCACGGAAAAGTCGACGGGAGGAAATATTTGTATGCGTCGAGCGTCCCGAGATGATTATATTTATAATGACTACAAGTGCAACCTGGAAGTATTTATTTTGTCGATGGTCAAGAATTTTAAAAATTTGTTCCATTGTCTGTATCGCGGGTTTTGTCAAATGAATATTAACACCACAAAGGGAACTCAACTACAACGCTAAAGAATGGCGCGCAAAGCTATTTGAGAAAGGAGTGCAAGTCGCAAGCCCGTTGATACCTACATAAATAAAATTGATCATGCCTTCAGATTGATTATTTAAAATGCCATATCGTCTTATCCACAGAAAATAGTTACGGTAGAACATAATATTTTATGTCATGCATGATGCAGGCGACAAAGCTGAGTCGTTTTTTAAATATCTTTTTAAAAGTCGATTTTTTTCGAATCGACTCAGCGGAGTGCAGCTAAACTTATCCGACGCTACTTTTTTTAATAACCTAAAAACTGTCAAAAGGTCGGCGCGTTGTGATTTTTGCTATTTTGAATGAAAATAAGATTGTTATTGAATTATGCTATTGGTATATATCATTCTAAATATTGCATAACGATATTTAAGATAGAATCACAGTGAAAACGCAGTAATGGCGGCTCTGGGAACACTCGCTACGGCCGCCGACTTCGAAAAGGCTATTAGGTACGAAAAACGGCAAAATATTTCACAAATTTAGTGCCTTGATTCCTTCATAAGTCTTAGTAGATTAAATCCAATTAAAATTCATCTTCTAAAGTGGCAGTTGGCTTCTCAATACCTGCTAGAGGGATGTTGACTAAAGAGAAAGATCCTCGGTCTAGTGCAAACAGAACTATCAGTGTACCAACGAACGTCCCCACGTAGGGCAATCTTGGGGTAGGGGCGATAAGCGGGAGGGGGAATCCACACCCACAAAGCGCTCAGTGAGGCCACCGAATATCCACATACAGAAGCATCAGTCTCCTATGCGTATGAGGTAACCGACTCTAACTGCCTCTAGTGTGCAGGTTATGCAGGGCTACTACTGAAAATTATATACCTAACGTTTTGCCATTTATTTATTAATATGCCGTACCCGTGGCAACTTCTTGCGCCAAAACCTGTGTTGGTATTCTGATGCCAACACAGGTTTTGTGTCAATTTTTACGACTCGTATACAAATAGGAGTAGAGTATTGTGATCGTGCGAAAAATCTATTTTGAGATTGTAGTCGATCTTCGCTTTTCAAGTCCCAGGAAACCTTTTTTTTTTTTTTTTAAATACTGTTGTCCTTAGTCTACTGCTTTACAAATTATGAAGATGATAATGAAAGACAATGTTTGAATTACTTGCTGTACTATTTTTGTAATACTTTACTACATAGTTACATGGCATCATTAAAATATTTGTCATAAATATAAAATACATGAAAATATCAATATATGAAAATACATGATGCGCGCAGCAGCCCTAGTGCAAATGGAATGATGAACAGAAATTCTTCCTACTCTTTCCTTTATAATTTAAAAGAATAATTAAGATCGACGATATTTCAAAATCATAAGCGTGTTGCTGTTAAAAATAAAACAACAAAAACTCATAAATGCTTATTTGTAACAAATTATTTGCCAGAAAAAATCGACAACAAAAGAAAGGCGAAAAATATGTGACATAGAAGTGACCAGTCTCACAAAAAATGCATTTCACCTCAGAATAATTGTCAGGAAACTTAAAAACTAAAAGAAAACATTTATTTGCCGTATTTTTCAACAAAATCATTTTGCTCTTCGCGACCCCTGCCAGAGCGGGCATGGCTTACTGTTAAATCGATTACAAAACTTCACTGGTCGCAATCTTAATTATTTTTTAAAGAATGATAAAACTCAATTTTCCAATATCTATTTTTAGCATACTCTATAGTTATTAAAGTATAATAAACTACAAAAAAAAAATCATAATTGATTTGGTGATACCCTGGCCGGCATTTTGCAATAGATCAAAGACGTCACACCGGTAGCTCTTTTTACATTGTGTCTTTAGACTGGACATTGAACGGCGCAGTACAATCTATGGGGTCTGAGTGTTGTGGAAGGTAAAGGAAAACCAATACTCTATTTTCCTGGTTGCATTATGGCTGCGAAGTCAATGCCGCTCAGATATGTGAATTTTTAGTGCATTTGCTTATTTTTGCAGTTCTAGCACGAGTAATGTTTCCGTGGTGCATTTCGCTGCGGACTGGGCGATGCAATGCAAACAGGTCACGGAAGTAATTGAAGAATTGGCAAAATTGCCCGAAATCTCACAGAAAGGAACCAAATTTTACGTCTGCCCCTCGGAGGACCTACCAGAAATCTCTATTAAACATAAGGTTGGCTTTTGTAATGCTTAAATCATTAACGCTGCACATGAAAATATAGAAACGTAGAAGCCGGCATTAAAACTGGAGTATTTGCAGAATGAATGCATTCGGTTTATTTTCAGTTACGGAATTACCATTATGACTAACATTGCTGCAAATACGTTAAAGGAGAAATGTCCATATGCTTACTTTTCTGTTTCTTGTCCTCTCATTATCATCACCATCCTATTTGTGCAAGTTTTTCGAAGCACTAAATTCTGACGCCCTTATCACGCCTGATCAATCTGAGGATATTTTTTTTAGAAATCCCACTGCATAGGACCAACTTATTTAGCTACACTTTCATTGTTCTTCGGCAAGGCGCTGGATCAACATACCAGCATATATAAAAACTCACTTTCTGTAGCATCTTTAAGATTCACCTTAAAGACTTATCTCTTCTGAGATCCTGTTCCCATCAAAGTGAGCAAGTGCACACTTGATCATGTTTTCCCGAACTGTATAAGATATAATGCATGAACATAGCATATAAACGTGGTAGTTTTTCCTTAAACAAGATTGGATTTCTCTCATTGATACTGCGTTCCTAAATTAGATATAAAAGACTCTAAAGAAGACTGAGGTTTTAGTTTATACTGACAATGCACATGACAGCTTAATAGGAATACTTAGAAGAGAAATAGTTCATTTGAATTTCGACGTTTCGACAGGTTACGAGGTGACGCTGAAAAGTTCCGATAGTTGGTATTTGTGATGGGTAATTACAAATGCACGAGTAGTCATCACAACCGGATGTCCTATAAGGAAGCACATGTGTAACCTCGCCCGTCTATCTCTCTAAGTTCGCATTCAGTAACCTATCGGGTACAACATATAGAGCATTTCTTCGCACAAGCGTAAAATTGAGTACCGAGCAGTGATTAATTTTTTTTTATTCTAAAAGTGGAAAATCAGTTCAAGGCTTTCCTGCTGGAAAGCCTGACACAGTTCGACAAGAAGTTTAGCGCTTTAAAACGGACGGTCAGTATACCTCGTCGTGCCTCACTTTTGCCGACGACCTGACGATCATCACCAGGATCCCCAAGCAGCTTTCTGTACTGTTAAATAAAATGGAACTGTTTTGCAACTGGTCAGGTTGTATAAGAATGAAACCCTCCAATTGTTTTTGTCTTGGACTCACCCGTATAGACACAAAATTCACTACATACGACCCCAAATTGGTCTAATATCTCCCTTATTGATCCAAATCATCATTTTAAATTCCTCGGCAGGAAAATTACCTATCAGGGTAAAGACCTCTCTGCCGATCATGTAACAGAGCATTTCAGTAGTTGCCTGGCAAAAATAGATTCCTT
>JAOPUG010000001.1:30657382-30672848 GCA_027564375.1 Micropterix facetella | reverse complement strand
TCTGCACAATAAGATTTGTGATGTAGTACTTAAAAGTTGAAACAATATATGTTTTTGTAATAATTATTTTTAATTTATATCCCTTATTTTCTGTAAATAATATAATAAATTTTAATAAAATACACATTTAAAAAATTATCACCAAAAGTCGAATAATTAGCTTATCATGGTAGTTCAGGAACGTTAGCTATTTAGGGTTAACAAACACGAATCGCTATTTAAGATTACGGGCTTTTGCCCTTTTTCTCATGAAGATACGTCCAGCACTTACCCATACATACTTAACATTATTTTCCCTTACCACGGCTCTTGTCTTCGTTAAGTAATACCGATTCTTTTGAGTTAAATCATCGGAAAAGTAGATAGGTTGAGAGGAAACAGAAAAGCCTATGTTAGTGGAATTTAATTTCTTGTTGTGGTTTATATATATTTTTGTTATACTTCTTGACGGCTATATTAAAATTAATCTTACAATCAAATGAATTAAATGAAACTCTTATTGGCCTGGGCTTGGAGTTAGATCTTCTCATTCCTGCCTTTCTTTTGGTAGCGATGTCATCTCTCGTTATGTTAATCATGGCAATTTTACTTATTTTGTATATGATTTCCCATATATTCTCCGTGTGTTTGTGGAACTCCAAAGATTTCAATATTGCGCTTCCTCTGATGGCGTTCAATAGACTCCATTTTGTATTCTATTAAGTTAATATTTTTGTCTAAATGTTCGACATGTTTATTTTCCTCTTCCAATGTCTTAATATGGCTTGTTAAGATGTCATGTTGCTTGGAGATAATTTCTGCATTTTCTCTAAATCGTCATTCCTCTTTATTAACGCGTTAAGTCTCAGATCACGTTCTTCACGTCAGCTTTCAAAAAGAAAAATAATGTCCTTTTTGAATTGTGGATAGCTAAATCATACACATTTTTGGACGACCTCGTAGTGCAATTATCCAGTGGGACTTCATCTAACTCATTAGGATTGTTTTTTGAAGTACTATGTTGCGGTTTACATTGTACGGATGCAGTACGGGTTATAGAAAGTGAAATAATAAAATTATGCAGATTTTTAGCAGATCGGGGGTCGATTGTTTTGCAATGGTCGCATAGGCACTGAATCGGTTTTTGATCATTCATTTTAATAATGTTAATTTTCAGCATGTTTACACAATTTATATGTAAATGTTACCTACAGTGTGCAAAATATATTTATTTCTTTCCGGTAGATGATTTAAAACATTTTTTCTAATCCATTTTGCTGATTTCTTCTAACCAAATGTACGATAAAAATATTACTATCGCCGTACAATAGTTTATTAAAAAAATACTTATGTGTACCTCTCTTATATCGACTCGGAAATTAAATTATTTCATGTTGCATAATGCAAAATTATTATTTTATTAAATTATTTCATGCGTAAAATTTTAGTTTTAAGTACATTAAATAGTAGCATAAAATCAGTTTTCTAGATATATTTTATTTATTTGCATGTTAAATAATAATGTGATGGAATCAATAATTGTTTCTGGTTTGGCAGAAATATATAAGTTTTCATTTTACAAAATTGATTTCTCAAATTTGTCACTCATGGTATGTAAAGGAAGTGGAAATAAACATTGTAACGGTATAGTGACTTCTAAATTTGGCTGTGGACCGAGTCTTTTTTAGTCAATTTGACGGTATTTATGTATGTCAAGTTAATTGGTTGTGAGTATGTTTTATTAGCGGTTGTTTTTAGAATTGTGTATTGATTTTCTTAGTAAGCAGTAAGAACTTGATTTATTTGTGTTACTAAATTTTTGAACAGATTTTCGAGAGCTCTTCGATAATTATATAAAATCCAGAATCATTGGAATTGATCACCAAATCAATTTTGACTATTATGCATGTCAACGCATGCGATTTGGTTTCTCGAATACCAGCATCGAGTTGTCAGATTCATAAAATGGACTTTTCAGCCAGTACGATTACCTCTCACGCGGACAATATTTGCCGTATTTTCGAAGACATACGAATAGGAGAATGGGCATTATTTTAAAAATCATCAATTTTAAAAGCATTTACAGCATTAAATTTTCTTTTTTTGTTGCTCAGATTTCGTAAATTTCCTCAAATACATATCTGTTAATATAGTTGCTATAATGCAAAGTCTTACTTTCCTGTACCTACATATTATAAATAGTGTACCAGTTTACATTCCGCATTGCGCAAATAATTCCTTGCGTAAAATGACTTCCTCCCATTTATGTCCCTTTGTAGGAGAAATGTTTAACACCCATGAAAGCGAAAATTTTCCACATATTCTCGGCCGGCGGCAAGGCGGCTTTCCCCACCTAGGGATTTAGCGGGCATTTAAGCCCATCAGTCTCTCAGTTTTCCTAAGAAAACAAGAAGTTACCGGTTACCCAGTGTACCCAGTAAAAAGTTTCCTTCATGGCGAATAGTGCTTAGGCAGCACCCTTCTATTATTGTGGAGGCTCGCCGCCACCTTGAATAATAGCCCCAATTTAATAAAAAAATAAAGTTGAGTCAATTGGGTTATAAAATGTTATTGAAATTTCAGACCGACTATCAATCTTCAATTAAAAACTTTCGCTCACTTTCGGAAAGTTTCGACATTTGAGGCTAGCAATTACGATCTCAGACTTTAGACACCAAATAGTAATGACTCTGTTTTAACCCTAGTGTGGTAAAGGTTCAGTATTTTACTAAGGTTTTTCGCATAATTCATAGTAGTATGTTAATGTATTGATTTCTAGGCGTACTGCGTATGGATTTTTGTGTAATATTTTCGTCTATTTTTCCTTGTGATTTTATATGACTAACCTACTTCGAGTTCTAAAATAAAAGTTATCATAACTGGGGTACCCTATTGGTGAAGAACCGACGTTGACCACGGCCTGCGGCTTTAGATGTTTATTCGTTTAATTGTATAAGTATGCATATGAAGGTCGACAGTTAAAATCGTTGCATACTGTTTCGTGAAACTTTTTATTATTGAGAACAATGACGAATGGAGGGGATGAATGTTGGTTTACACTTTTACGAAGTACAGCAATGTTTTCAAGCGAGCGTCTTCCGTACTTCTTTTAACACTCTAAATAGAATCAAGAACCCTAACCTTTGAGTAGGCAAGTGTCAGAAACGGGAACATATGTGTCCACCCACTATTATATAGATACTTCAAGAAAAATCTACGAAATGTCACGGCTATTAACTTGGAATGCTCAAATGGCACAAATGTACTTCGCTACGATATAGATAGTTAACTCATAAAATAAACTATAAGTGGGGATAAATGTGACGTTTATTTATTTCAGATAACGCATTTGGCGGATATTGGTGATAGGTATTATGCTGGATAGCGTGCAAACCCGTTCATTTATTTTTTGAAGAAGACATATTCTGTGATAAACCAGCATGATTATTAAGTGAATCATGTGGCTACAGGGGCAAATTAGTCAATATTAATGATTCAGAAATATCTTTTGACATACCTGTACCCACGCGTGATTATTCTATAAATATAAGGGGGACGTTCTTCCCCACTGGAAAATCAAATTTTCCACAAAAGCACAAATGAGATTTTGTTGTTGACATTTTTATAATGATATGACTACATACTTCCATAAAAACAAATTTAAATAAATTATAAAAATGTTTCCCTAAAAAGGGTGAAATTTGTTGATTATATTAATAACAGCGGACCGAGATGGTGAATGATAATAATATTCCAGCATTTTATTACCACCGCTCCAAAATCCATACCTTTCAGATGACAAATACAAAATGTCAGCATTCCATATTTGATACAAATTCAAAATGAAATCCGATTTTGAGACATACATTATTTAATATAGATTCATCAAAGTATCATTTCCTGTTGAAAAAATGATAAGTCGCGTTTCTTGTAAGTTAGCTGTTCTAGGGCTAAATTATTGTCTCAACCTTTATGAAATAAATGACAAGTTAATGAATAGATGAATGAAGAAAGTTCGGTCCCTGGCAGAGGCCTGGGTACATAAAATGTATATGAAGCACTGTAATCCATCAAAAGTTAGAATCTCATCAATAATGCACGCAATTCTATGCCTAAGTTCATTTTTCATATCAGACCGCTTTCGCCTTCAATAACTTAGACACCACCGTGACAAATTAGAAAGCGGAGCAAATTTGTAGTTTTCATAAGTGATTGTGACATTTCGCCAAAGGAATTGGTTGGATGTAAAAGTAATAAAGAGTAACAAGTTTTATTTCTTTATGATGTAAATATTTTAATTATTTAAGATGTTAGGTTTAGAATATACGAAGGCAAGAGATCTCAGCTATCTGCGCCTCGATTTGAACCCAAGACCCCCACCATGAGAGCATGGCTCTACTACCACTCTCTGAAGAGGTAATCATGTCATGAACCACTATTGAAGCCTATAGCTATAGACACGATTCACTCGAAAAAAAAAACTAATTTTTAATTGGCCATATCGTCGTTCCATTTTTCCACTATCAGTAGTTGTACAGTTACACACTGCTCGTACATCGCTTAGAATTGATCTTTGCTTCTATCAGTAGCTGTCGTTAGAGTTGGCGAAAGAACTATCCACTTCGAATAGATATTATCTTCGTTTTATTTAGATTTTCTTCATCATTATAACTTGCAAATTTTGGCTGAAAAATAATTTATATAATTTTTTTTTCATATCAGAGCACTATGTAACGCCTAATAGGATGCTATTACAATTAGTAATTCTGCAAGTGTATTTTAGATTCAGATTTTTATTTTCAAAATATGTTGTTCACAATTTAAACAATATTTTAAGCAGTGTAAACTAAGCAACATCTTTATTAAGTATTGCTTATACATTTTAAATGGTCTCGATCGGCCTTGCAATGAATTAATTTTTTATTTTTATCAAACAAGCACATATTAGTTACATACATAAAATAATTAGATAGAAACAATAATGAATACATAGATACAAAAACAATAATTTAATATTATTTTTGTAATAAAATTTTGTTAATAATATACATTATAAAACAGTTCAATGGATACATTACATATAGTGATAATTTAATTGTGGTCTACATGTGCATTCTTCCCAGGTCGATTAGCTGTTCGGTTGTTCAACTTCATATTGTCCTAGATTTTCAGTTTTTATTTCATACTTTTTTACAGTTTGGAACAAGGTAATCGAAGTACGAGTACCTTTGGGCGAAAGAATTATTTCTACGAGGTATTACATAATTATATATTAATGAAATTCATTGTCGGGATGTTATTCATAGCTAATTTCTGGAGCAACCTGGACTTACGACAGTACAGTATTATGTATGTCAAAAATAATGTCGCCTAAGTTTGACTGATATCAAGGACTCCGTAAACAATTTATCATATAGTTTTTTTGGAACGAAGTTCTTTTACGCGGCTTGTGGGAAGCCGGCTAATATAAATCGAGAATAACGAAAAAACGTCAAGCTGGGTATTTATTAAAATAATTATTAATGTAAAAAATATTTTATTAATTTACCACGTATTTAAAAAGGACTAAAAAGTATAAAATAATTTCTCCTAGCACCATACAGAAAATGAAAAACGTGGGGCGGCGCATGCAATAGATAATTAATTGATGCATGAATAGTTCACAGTACAACTCTAAGTTATTAGCAAAAAGAAATTTGTCAATTGCAATTCAAATTCAAGTAGGCACATATCTGGGAAATCATAACCCTGATTTTGTTGTTTTGGTCGATTTTCATATCGCTCAAATATCTTTGAGCAAAGACTAACGGATTGGTTATATTATTTTCAAATCTCAACACTTGATATTGTTGATCGGGTTTTCTTATATTCAAAAACACATAATTTCTTAAACTTGAACGAAGTGGCAATCGATCAACACATTCTGATGCGTAAACTTATCGCTCTTTCAAAATCCACATGCAGGATTTAAAGATCTTTCATAAATTTGTGATGAATTGCGATTGATGAAAACGTGGGACCCAATTGTTAGTGACTTACATAGGTATGAACTGTAATTATTCATGCATCAATTAATTATCTATTGCATGCGCTCTACGTTTTTCGTTTTCTGTATGGGGCTAGAAGAAATTATTTTATACTTATTAGTCTATTTTATTAACGTGGCATTTTAAAAAAAAATTATGATTATTATTATTGTCTGCTTTTTCGTATTGTGTGTATGAAATATTGCGATCGATTTTATTCATCTTGATAAGATTTCTTCACTTGATCATTGAAATAGAAAATTGTTATACCTACCTACCAATAATATATCAATCTCTTTAATTGTTATTTTCCTGAAAAATAAAGTAAAGAAACAAGCAAAATTTTTATCATAAGATTTTATTTCAATATTAAAATAAAGTAATGGCAGATCCTTCTTAGTTAACATTTTTAAATATATGACTCATTCATGGTGCTAGAGGTCTTAGTTGTCGCATTCTGTCAATCTCCTTCATTGCGTCTTCATTGCACGGTATCACCCCTGAGTTTTGAGCAATCGAGCTTCTCCATTCTTAATCCATCCAATGATATGACACGACTTAAGGCGCTTCCGATTCTGCTTCCGATTCTCTTTGTAGAAATTGTCACTAATGCACTATCACTATTAGTATTAAAATTATATATGTTGGAAGACTTAATTACTTTACTGGAAATCAATTACTTTTTATTCACGATCAGTAAATTCATTTCACTAAGTTTACAAAATAAAACCTAAACGCAGATTACCGTCATTGCAATAAATGTTCACTGCATTTTAATGCATTTGACAGCCGAAAAATTATTTTTATAATGTTTGCAATGAAGGCACCGCTTTGCCTAGCAACCTCCGCCGCTAAGCAATGCTACGCTTTGCTCTCAGCGTAATTCGGTCCGCTACTACCAGATGGCGCTCTTCATTTATTTTTTATTAATAATCGGAATCAATCGAACTGCAACTATACTGGATTGTAATGTTTCCAGAATCAAAGGTGTGTGCAAAATTTCAGCGTGATCGTATATCGGGATGTCAGTTTAAAATCGATTGCAAACTTTGTACCGAACAGACAGACACCGGACAAACAGACAAACAAGAAAGCGACATAATAAAAACGTAGTGAAATATATACTTAGCTCATATCATATTCATATAATGTAAAAAGTACATTGGCGTGATTGGGCCTAAATGTTCGTTACCCTCTGTCGTATTTACACACAGAAAAAATATTTCAAAAAACAGGTACTATTTACTAAATCTAGATCCAATCCACAATAACAGGAAAAGTAGCGATATACGTCGGCAACTTTGGCCCGTCCGGTGATAGGTAACCCCTGACTAATCCGAGATGGCTTAAAACCTATTCCAACAAGTTTGTCTCGTCTTCACGATTCCAAAAATACCCATATACGCTATGCTTGCTCTTCCTATTTGTAAGATCCTCCTCCAGGCCAAACAAGCCAGGACGATGCACCTGCGTAGCACCTGAGGGACTCAGATCAAATTTTCTGATATCTGGTGGTGCTTAGGGTCATCCTAGGTTAGGATAGAAATAGGATAGAAATAAATAACAACTAAACATATTGCTATATTATGCTTAGGTTGCATACCAAATTTGGTTAAGATTGGACCACGGGAAGTCTTCGGACACGTGGACAAACAAACAAACGCAAAAACTCAAAGCATGCATCAGACTATATGGCCCGTCCTACGTAATACTACAGAGGGGCCAAAAAAGCAAATCTAGCCTTGACTTATTACTAAGGTTCAAACTGAAAACGGAAATATAAAATATTCAATATAACGCCATACATAGAATGTATTATAGCCATATACCACTGACAACAATGAAACAGTTCAGCATAAGAAGAATACCCTAAACACATCGCATAACTAAAATAAAATAAAAGAGATAATTACAAAAGTTTTAACTACAAATATTATACGAATAGTTAAATGAAGTTTTAATTTTCATGAGGCTAAAGTTTTATTAGATAATCTTCTATATCTAATGAGAAATACGGAGAGAGAACTAGTAAACTTTGACAGGTTTCCATTTGTTTAAAGTTTAAAGTGTTCTTCAGCTCTTTGGACTTAGAGATTTACTATATAAATCTTTTTTACATCACTAGCGATTATTATGATCCTCACAGGAAAAGCCTTTTTGAGCATTTTTCTTAAATGCCATGGGTTTCTCGCTACATAGAACATATCGCGGTATAAACCTACAGTCTTATTTAACATTATTATAAACTGTCTCCAATGCTACGACATGGTTGAGACGAGTTTAATCTCAAACTTGGACGAATTATCGGTATTTTCGGGTTTTCTGAAAAAACGGGGATGTTAGGACGGAGGAAGAGGCAAAATAAAGTCTAAGCTGCAGATAGCGGCTTTCGTAACTCGCCATTGTCCACGATCTACTAGCAATTAACATTTTTTTAATGATTGCGCAGTGTGCACGGCTTCAGCCACAGCAACAATTAAATCTGACAGGAGGATGAGCGTTGTGCATCGCGAAAGCGAAAATAACCCGTTATACATCAGGGTATTGCCAGGATAAAATTGACCGCCTAGTGCTAAGACACAGCCGTGCTGGATAAACTAACACAAATGTAAACAAATCGAATAAATAATAGGACTGCTACCTTAAAAAGTAGATAGGTACCTTGGATTTTTGGCTACAAATGCGTATATATGATGTCGATTTTCATGTGGTCGATTTTTTATGTTTTTTTTAACAATTAACACATTTTTTGCGCCAGAACTAATACCATTTACAGTCCTATTTTTTTTTTTGTAAATATGAACAACTAATGTGCCTTTCAGAATAAAATATCAGTTTGGAATTTGGTTTAATACTTTCCGGAAAAAAAATATCACTAAAAATCAAAACTCTATACGCGGCGATAATATTAGTACTTGACAAGTAAGTGCGAGCGAGACGTCAGTAAAGGACGGGTAGGACTCTGGGACCAAGCGAATCATTGAAGCTGTTCCATCAGTGGTTAACGGTCAATAATACCTACTAATTAATTAGAAATTCAAATATAGCACCCTCTTTTTCGCATCAATTTTATAAACGCTTCTGTTAACGACCCAAAACCCTTTCGCCCTTTTAATTGCATTTTAAATCGCGTTATTCACGGAACCGCGCCGTACGAATTTTGCAATTAGCGGCACTGCCGTAAATGTCGTAATACGCCTAGTTAACCGCCTCGAAATTATGAGGTGAACATACAAATTTACAAATTATATTCTCGTACATGCGTAAAATACGTGGGGCTTATGTATTTTTACGCGTGAGAAATGTAATCAGGTTTTCTGGAGGTTTTGAGATCGTCATCATTCACAAGGATGACTCTTTAAGGCGAATAATTACTTTAATTAGTTGATTTCACATAGTTTTACTGGGATGAATTGAGATACAATTTTCTATTTTTCTTCAATATACAGAGGATTATGAGGGAGTATGAAAGAGTTTAACTAACGATTCTTATGCATAAGGGGAGCAAAGTCTGATATTTATCTCTATGGTTATTTTTTTTGGCAATTTTTTTTTAATAAATTGCCTAATTCGGCCCAGTTTATTTTCGAATATTACTACTCCCCGTCATCAAATACTATGAGTTATTAGGAATTAATTTTATGTATCCAGGTGGGGCCATCCGTAAATGAACAATACAGAATTAGGTGATGTATTTGTTTTCATTATTATTTTGATTTTAAGTCCCTTAGAAACATACTACCTTTAGAAATGTTATTAATGTCTACTACGCGCTAGCTATGGTATATATTAGGATGGGGAGGTTCTACAAATTCGGCAATAGATCCGCTTGTAAAAGCGCAGAAAGCTCACCTAAGGGTCATGGCTAGAAAGCCACATCAATATCCATCTAATGACCTAGTTAACGAGCTGAGACTTTTGGACAGTAGGCAGAGTTATGCAAAAGTGAGCATACTTAACTATCTCAACAATGCACATCTCCCGTAACATCACTGCCCACAAAATTCTAATGAGAGGTCGTGCGTAAGTAACCAAAACATGTAATTTAAAAAAACCAAAACTAAATATGCGCAAAGGCACTTCAGTTCTATAGCATCTAGACAATATAATTACTTTCCGTATAATTTAAAAATGTGGAGAAGTTTATAAATGAATAAAGGGAATACTTATAAATGAATAAATGGCAGGGACTAATCCCAAAGGTTTGTCTAAATTCGGACCATATGATTATTTTCTTGCATATTAGGTACTTTAGATGTGACTTTGAATTCAAATAATCTTGACTTTTTGACGCCATCTAGTGGCCTTGTCGAGGCCAGGTGGTTCCTGCATCGGCCGATAGAGGGTCGTGACGGTCGTCATTAAATTAAATAAATATTATCAATAAAAAATAATTTGGTCGTGTAGACCCCAAAATCAACTAGGCCCTACACATATGCCATAACTATCGATTGGCTTTGGGTGGAAATCCCCTTATTACAGATTACGCCTCTTTTGCACTCAGTGCTTCAATTAAAGGACATAATTTAGGTAGGTACTTAGAAGTGATAACTACGATTTTTTTGTGATTATATTATCTGTACCTACACAAACATCTAATTTATGTGTACATGGAACCTCTTATACATAGTTATTTTTTCAGGCCCAGGGTTCGATTTTTAAATCGATAAAGAAAATATTGTAAAATATAAATCACTTCAATGTTCGAATTTCAGTTAAAAAGCGATAGAGAATGACATCATCTCGTATACGACATTCAAGCCATACATTTGTGGCGAATTTACTTGAATATAATCAACAATTTAGCCTACCGGTTATCACAGCAACCGTCATAATAGAAACTGTTCATAGGTTTTCAAACACGTTTATACTTTCTTTTCGTCAATTGCAACGTCGTCATTTTATGTACTTTATACGCTTATATTGTTCTTCTGAATATTGTGTTTTCTACATATTAAAAAGTGGATGTTTGTGCAAACGATACCATCCTATCAATACACACCCCATATACCTCACACATGCATATACAATCAAGCCCCAGGATTTTTTCAGTTTCCGCCAATCCTCTTTACTATATTTCTACTAGACTATATCAGCGATATAGTGTTATTGGGATTCGGATTATAGGGATTTGTGACCCGAGATACAGGAAGCACTCCAGTAGCCAAGCGAATATAAACCGAGTTAATACACATTAATGTGGACGGCGTTACGAGATAATCAACGTTACGGTTTAATTAGCATTGAAGGGGAGTTTAATCTGTATTTCCGAATACGCAGTACTGTGCAGTGGCGTGCAATGAGTTTGGAGTTATAAGTTAAAGTAGGCATACGCGTATTATACATATAATAGAGGCAGATACCCGTGGTTTCGCCTGGACGGGTAAAATAAATATGAAATAATAATATGAATTATTCTCAGCGACATTGTTTGAGTCTGTGCGTCTGTCAGACTAGGCTTATGCTCAGACGCAGGCGACGCCGCACAACATAGTACAGAATGGGCAGAGCAGGGCAGTGGACGCAAGCATAGACGACGAGCGTATCCTGCGAAATTGCGCGTTCGCGTCTTGGCCGGTGCTAAGAACGGACAGTTCGCTAGTTGACGAGCAAAATGAGTTCAGTCAGACTATGAAATGAATGAGTTGTTATTACTTTACAGTTTGTGAGAGCATAAAAAGACTATTTGGCATAGTGATTATCTGAAAAAACGCTCCACTCATGGAGAATTTTTACCGTCGTGGGAGTTATCTGGTAAAAACTTCAAAAACTACATTCGGTTACTCAGCTTTATTTTATTCACCACCTAATACGTCAAGAAATTCATAAGAAAGGATGCAATTGTTTACAACCAATTGGGATGAAAGAAAATCTACATGGAAATAGGACGGAAGAAATCTCTTTTTTGATGTCTTTTTAGAATAGTCTGGATGATTTGTATCATACAAAGTTCACTACGCATTAATTCAATTATATTTTCCGCCATTGTTGCCCTGAAATCATAAAAACGTGCCTCAATGCGCAGGCATCGCACAGACATCTATGCCAGCACCACAAAGAGCCGCAGAACAGGACATACACAAGTCTGCAATGCGTCTCGCGTTCCTGTGTCGCAGCGTAAGCCGCTCTATGCCTGTCAATTCATTATAAAATCTGTGCTACCCTGCGCTGCGCTGCACTGCCTAGCCTCGTGGTTGCATCGAGACGTCCGGAATAATCTTCCGCTGGTAACATAACGTTGCAACTTTGAGGAGTAACATGGATGGGGTGACTCAAAACCCCAATTTTGAGAGTTATTTCATTGGCCTTAAAATAAAATGTTACATTAATATATAGTATGTTAAAGATCTTTTTTTAAAGAAGTAAAATATTTCAGTATTTTCGAAGTAAATGTAGATTAAAACAATTAGCGGAAATTTCTTTCCTGTCAGGACACCCGCGCGCAGCTGCTTATTGTATTTTTTGGATGCAGATTGAACGCAGATACGCCTTAAAATAATCAAAATAAATTTAATCAGCTTCCGTCGCTAGCTTTTGTACACTCAATGTTGAGAATATCCTTAAATAGTATGTGAAAGAAGAGTACAATATAGTCTTTATTAACAAAAGTATTAGAAGTAGTTGATCGCGGTGGGGTTGTTTATGCATTACCATCGGAAGGGTAAATGAAGAATGTCGAATTGTTACTATTATTATTGATAGAAACGCCAGTGATAATAAATAAGTATTATCTGAGAAAAAGTATGAAAACTGAGGTGGTTCCTCAAAACCATGTCGTTAAAATGCATTATGACATTCCACACAGCCAAAGTTCATTACTGATTCTATAAGAACTATTTTTTTTAGAAAAGCTTGATGGGATTTTTCACGCCAGTAAATAACATGTTGATAATAACTACTTATAGTAAAATTCCTGTAGTTTATAGTTAAGTGCTCAAACTACAGGAATAGTTACTGTTTCTATGTATGAACATGCTCGATACAATCGATACCTATAATGTACTAGGCAGTTGTCTACCTACCTATAATAAACTTGTCAGCGAATATTCATTCCATTTGAATTTCTCTGGAAAAGCACAATCACATTTGCAGTCACCTCCCTCACCTCAAGCCAGTACTATTATCTGTTATTAGGTACTTAAGATATTTATTGTTTCAGTGGAGAAACTGTGTAAACGCAGTTTTTATGTAATTCCATTTCTTCTGCATTTACCTCCATACTAATATTATTTAGTTTAAATATTACAAATAACTTTTTCAACTGGCAGTACCTACATTATGTGATATTGCGATATTCAAGAAAGGTAATCGAAAGTGGCGATTTTTATCGTATGTGGACAGACTGTAAACTATCGCACTACGTTTTAGGTGGCTGATCGATATCGATCTATGAATAGAGCGAGATGTTCTTTCGTGCCTGTATCAAAATTTGTTCAGAACTTTTTTGAAGCTTAATGCATATTCGTGTCTTTATAAAGAGTCTAAAAACAATGTGGTAAAAGTCTTCTTACAACCTCAACTCGCACGCACAGAAGTATATTAC
Source organism: Micropterix facetella (assembly GCA_027564375.1). Lineage (NCBI taxonomy): Eukaryota > Metazoa > Arthropoda > Insecta > Lepidoptera > Micropterigidae > Micropterix > Micropterix facetella. Next base: position 30,659,300 of record JAOPUG010000001.1, on the reverse strand, counting down.
ATCGCAAGCACGATAGTATAAGAAATATTTACAATGCGCCGGAGAAGTACATTAAGCTGAGTCTCGTTGGTTTGGTTTAGACGGATAGAGTTGTAAGACTGCTTTTCAGCGCTTTTAAATCGATTATAAACTAAAACTGCCCATATCACTAATTCCAGGTATTTTTGAATAGTGCGCAGCACCCTGAAAACCGATCTTGATAAAACCTAGCCTAAAACATGAATATAAAGATTCTCTACGTATTGGTGAAAGCCACATCAGGATCGATTCAGGAATATCGAAGATTATCGCGTGTATACTCGATTTTTGCTACAAATAAATCTTCCCTTTGATATACGTACATATATACACAGCCGTCCATTTCATCTACCTACATACTTTTTAACATTTGAATTTTGAGGAGGGGGCGGCGGGCAGTGGGAACTGCCCTAAACACCGCAGGCAGTAATTTTTTTATTAGAATAGTTTTAAATCCTTTTAATAACAAATATATAAATAGACATATCCACAGAATTTATTTCAGCAGTCACCGTTTGACCTTTCATAAAAAGCAATAAAATATAATTATTAATGGAGTACGGGGAGGACATTTTGGATTGCCGTTATTTTCATATTTTCAAAAATAGCTGTGCATTTAGTGAGAAAAAACGTCAGTTGAAATCAACAACATTGCGTGTAGTGCAAATGTATTCTTAATAAAGGTATTTTAGACGTAGACAATTTAGAGGTTTACAACTTTAAAATGAAACAAAATACATACAAATAATGTTAATGGCTTTATTTAAAAGATAATTTTATGCCTTTATTGTTGCAACATGATGTCGGGCATATGGGCGCGCCACGGCTGGCTCGAATGTAGTGCAATCGGGAAGTCCAAGTATCGACCACTATATCGAGCAGCTTTCGTCGTATATCAGTAATAACTCGGCAAATGTTGACTTCCAAGTGATCCAATCATTGTGGTTTATCAGCGTAGACTAGTGACTTCACATATCCCCAAAGAAAGTACTCCATAGGGCACACGATCATGAAGGCCAGTTCTTAGATCCATTACGCGAAATTATGAGCTCATGGAATGTTTCCCGCAATAAATTGATATTGTCGTACGCTGGGTGGCATTTTCTGGCGTAAGACTATTCTGTAAATTTTATTTTTTACTAAAATAGTATTCTTAAAAATTCGCAATAAAACAAAATTGAAAAATATTCATTCGGCTCGACGACACCAAAACACCCCTGACTACCCCGGACGACCTAAAAACCTTGGCTTATCACGAGTAGTCCGGCGGGCGCCCAGAATGACTGTTTAGGAGTGCGGGTGGGCGGGCGATCGCACGAATTCTGTAATAATATATTTTTAAAAATATGTAGCAAAGTTTTGCGATTGGGTGATTTTGTGTCTTTATGCCGTACACGCTACTGGTATTGAGTGGTTTGGCAATACATTAAAACAGAAGAGTTTGCTTTCAGCCGGTTATAATTAAGAGATTCGTATTGATTTAACACGTTCAAGCCGGGGTGTACCACGCACCGGTGCATTAGAAGCCTAATGGGGCATGTGTAGCTCAGGCTATATGACCATTTTGTTACTCCGGTCGGCCCGACTCACGGCTCAGCTCCCATCCGGAAGCCTCCCCGAAGAGAGACTAATTCGGTGAAATCCGTTTTGCGGTCGGGCGTGGGGTAACACCTCGGGCGGCCCTGAACGGTTTATGTATTGGTCGGTTTACAGGCCTTGATCAAATGACAAATAGTCGGTGGAGTCTAGTTGCATAATGCTTCTTTAGGCGCGGGGGTAGGTGTCCACCTGTCGTCGCCTACCTTAGAAACTACCCGATGACCACCCGATCTCGGGTGATCATCGCCGAGTAAAGGACGTCACGGGTCCGCGATATTTCCGAGTCACGGAATGCCGCGTT
>JAOPUG010000001.1:30099767-30110101 GCA_027564375.1 Micropterix facetella | reverse complement strand
CCCCCCCCCCCCCCCCCCCCCCCCCCCCCCCCCCCCCCCCCCCCCCCCCCCCCCCCCCCCCCCCCCCCCCCCCGAGAAGGGAAAACTAATCATATTCATGCTAATTTAGAATTATTATTATTTTTGTAATTTTTATTCCAAAATTCGTTTGTTGAAAAGTTAATTTGATGTTGTGGATTATGATTACCTATATAGTTGATTTGATTGAATTTTTGTTGTATTGTTTTCTAGAATAAATTTGTTTATTTTATGAAATTTTAGTAAGCTAGGAATTTACTTTCGTGTTTTTGTCTAATATTTTGTAAATAAATTAAAGAACCTTTAACCATTTCATGCGCTGATGCAAAAAGAATAGGGCAATAAAAAGTTATTTTGTTGACATAGTGTTCCAGCAAGCATATAGATTTGTTAACTAAAACTTTGTATTCATTTTGTAAAATAAAAGTTATTTCCATTGAATAATTGAACCTTAAGGTATTGAAATCATATTGTGTCTCGGGACTGATGACTGAGGAGGAGAATTTAGGTATTACTCCTTTAGGACATATATGTTTTAATAAACATTTTGAAAGACATTCTTCATGACCTGTAAATTTTGCTGCGTTGTTTTGGAATTTAACAATGATGGCCTATACAACATTGAGACTAAGCATGGAATATTGCAGACACTTTATTGCAGGTTAGTTACGCACTTTAATATTTATTTCTTATTAGGTATGTTATGTAATTTAGTCGAAATAGAATATTTGTTTACTGCACAATTGAATTCGACTTTTGTACTTAAACATTTTTTCAAGAAAGTGATGCAAATCAAGATGTTTAAAACTCTGCAAAGGCCTGCAGCTAACAAACTTTTAGTTGGGACAGAACAAGGTTTTATGAGGTGCACCTGTACCAAAAACTGTGCTACAAATATTTGTCAGTGTAAAAAGAAAATAATTTTGTGTAATTCGAAATACCCCTGTAAAAATACCCCCAATAGTACACCATGTAAAAATAAATAAAAGGTTAAATAGTTTATAAGTTACACTAAGAAGCACTAATAATTTCATTTTAAGTTGACTCTAAACATTATTTCAATTTTTTCATTTGCATGTTCGTTGTTCCGAAATATTACCTTTAAAAGTGCATGGCTTAATAAAAAAATAAAAACTACTAATTACCTTAGAATTACTAATTACCTTATTTTAATTTTAAGGTTTGGTACAATGGGTCACTTCTAATCAATACTGTTTTTTATAATTAAGTAGACTATGTCTGAATAAATATTGTTCATTTTAGTGACTGCCTTTTACTTTTAACCAGTGATTTACTTCTTCAGTATTAATTCAAAATCAGTTCGGCCTAGGTCAAACTAGTTAACCCTAAAGTATTTAGGCCAAACTAGATTTTCCTGGGCTAAACTAGTATATCCTAATACGCATAGAATAAACCGGTTTGGTCTAGGACAAACTAGTTTGGCCTGAAATCGGGTTTGGCCGGCAACATATATACTGTAGCAATATACTCCATTATATAGAATCTTACACGTATAACCTATATGGGTTTGGTCGGTTAGTTTCTATCAATTTTACAGTCTCAGAGCTCAGGAGAATTTGTTGCATCGAAAATTTACAGATATTTTCATGTCAAAAATCCATAGTTTCTAGTGTTTTGCAGGGGTGATAACTCACTCACGATATATATTATTATCTAGGTACTTATTAGTAATGTATTTGTTACCTCAAACGACGCGAAACGCATTGGAAGTTTGCAATGAGTTACAAATACATATGTATTGATTTCCCGGCAAAAACGTCTCCAAAGAATACGGAAAATGAATACACTACATAAGAAAGCCTGACGGCTTACCCTCCATCCAAGGAAGACCGAATAATGTGAGGATATTAATTATTTATCACATATCATACATTTCGAAATAAACGGTCGCGATATATGCAATTATCCTCTGGGCTGCATCGATTAATTTTGAATATAAACAATTTAATCACGAATTTATTTCGATTCATTTGCGATTAAATTTCGTGCATTCGTTTAGTCTGGCCGCTGGTTTCAATGGCACCGCGCAGATAAATTGGTCTGATTCAGCTCTGATAAAACAACTGGAGGGTATGAGCAAATGTTTTGTGACAAATTATCTCGCATGATATGGAGCGAAGCGCGTTTATTTTGTGCGAGTCGATTGTTTCATACAGTTAAGGTACATAAATTATATAAGGTTTGTGTTGCCGGCGTATCCAATTGAATTACGATACAAAATCTTATTTCTTGCCAATTTTTACAATAAACTTGTAGCCGAAATATATATACAACGAAGAAATAAACAAGTCCGTGTTTTCAGTCATTCCAGATATGATTGTAATTACTGAAAACACTTGCGTAAATGCAATAACGTGGTACGAGAGGAATTGATGATTTCTTCCTTTGCCAATATGAACTCATAGTTCATCAAGTTGTGACAATTACGACACATTTATTACTGTGAGAACAACAACGACGGTGTCTAATGTACGCAACATGATTTTTTGTGTTCTTAAGGTACAGCATCAGCTTCCTCATGGTTGAATGGTTCTAGGGATGATTTATCTCTGTTGCTAATACTGAGAACCGTCGGTCCGTATGTGACGTAAAGTTCTTTGTCAGCTGCATATTCGGAAGCATGGCTTTGGAGACCCAAGAAATGGAATAATTCCTCTTTATTGGTATAATCCTTGGAAAAATTTGTCTGAGTCACGTTTCTCTCTCGTTGCGTTTTCGATACTGTCTGTGTCATACTGGTCCAATACTAAATATAACCACGAGAGATTGGCAGGTTATCTATGCACGAAATGTATGTCTACTGTCTCAGAATAGTCGAGAAAGATTTTGCTGTGTCCAGGACTTCATCTAAAACCTTGGTCGTCACTGTAGGTGAACTCGCCGCTGTATCTGTGTCATAAAGTTTGGTAAGGCATTTGAAAAGGCCCGATTTGGTATTTTCCTGCTCGTATTTTTCCCATAGCCGATACTGACGGAGGAGTAAAATATCTGATTTTCGTAAGCAGAAAATGAACCTGGGTTCTCTGTTCTGTGCTCGCACGTAGCTATGTCAAATTTACTGAACAGAATGCAGTCGTTTTTACGCCCACCTATTTCTTCTTGTTGTTTGCTCTAAGTTTTTTTTTATGTACTAAATAGAGCATATTTATTTAACTTAATCGATTCGAGCCAGTACTTCGAACCGATTAAGTTTTTCCGCAATTCAATCTTTCCTTACAAAAAATTAGGTAATGCTCTTCGCAACATTTTTCTATATTGGAAAGTATATTGACTACTTAGGGAGAAGCGAGGACTTTGCTGTTAATATTTTAGAGCTCCAGTGACTCTTAGAGAAAATGATTTCCGAGATGTTGAATAGTCGCTCTTAGTAATTTTACGTTGGAGATAAGCCGTTTTTGGTTGGCCGCAGTATCGGAATGCTGACAATTATCATTACTTGTGCTGTTTACAGATTCGGTTTGTAGAACCTCTTTTCAAACCCTTCAATCATGACCGCTAATTTAGGCCCAGCTATATCAGTCATTTACGCAAGGAGTCCGTGTTTTCAGTAATTCCAATCATATCTGTGAGAAATATGTAATATTAGGTTTTATTGCAGAGTAACGACACAGGTTCCTAGTTATGTACTTATTTTTTTTACCATCGTCCGTCTTTCTTTAAGAGTGCGTTCATTTGCTCGTGACCATGGTCCAGTGCTATCATAGGAAAGGACCCATCAGTCTTCCTGACCACGAATTGGTTGCTTTCAATGTCCGAATGTGTTTTTTCCAAATTTGCCAAATCTCGGAGGTGTACCGATAGCCATATAGAGTAATTCACATAATCGAACGCGAAGAACCGCGGTAAGATTCTTCTTAAAGAATGTAAATAGCTTTTATAGTCTCATTTTCTGATGGACTCATTGTACTGCAAAACCAACAGCACGAGATATATTACCAAATCCCAGTATTTGAATTGTGGAATGCAGGACATCCAATCCAGACCGCATTCACTTGCTCGTATTTAGTTATCTCAAAATACCTATCTTACACACTAAATAATAGAGTTTGTCTATATATATACCACCAAATTAAAAATATTAGGTAATGTGAAACTGTAAAGACGTGTAAAGGAGATTCTTTTAATACGATAATCCCATGTCTATATATATATAGGTATATATCAATTTGTCTTTGTAATTTTTCTATTAACTGGGTACTTGTATTTCTTTTTTAAATATAATTTACACATCTAAAATATTATGTCAATATGGGTACATCTGTTGCATGTGGTGTTTAAAAATAATTATAAACCAGACCTATTGAATGAGTCAACAAGCGGTCAGCTTCGCTGCGCGATACAAAATATGTTTGATGACACATTTATAAGTGAAATATAGTAATAATGTTTATACCTACAGGTTTTAAAATAACAGGGTTATTCAACAATATTTTTTTTCTAAAGCATAATTTTATAGTGTAGATATGAGCTAACGTTTAATAAAAATTGAATATATTTTTTATTATTGTTTAAAACTATTTTTTTTTGTATGGGCGAGTGAAAATTTTATTTCAGAAATTGATTCACCATCCTCGAGTTATAAAAAAAAAAAAAAAGTATAGTTGCTTATTTTATATAGATATCCAGCTCGAAGTGAGGGGCGGCGGATGCATTTTACTTCCTCTCCCCTGCCCCCCTGCAAGATGGTTCCTAATGGTTCCCTGGCTAAATCAGCTCAGAATACCCCCAGGTGCACCTGTGCAAAGCGGTATCCTTTGTTTAAATTTGTAAGGTTCGCATAACCCTATTTCACTAACATCCCACTACGGGGGGGGGGGGGTCGGGAAGCATAATGCTTTTTAAGACGCGAGGGTAGGTGTCGACCTGTCTACACCTATCCTTAAAAACGATCTGAAGGCCATCCGATTGCGGGTGGTATACCGAGTAAAGGATTTCATGGATCCGCTATATTTTAGAATTACGGAATGCCTTGTATAATACGATATTATGATGTGTCGCTTGCTACGGGCGAACCCGTCCACCCTGAAGCATTTTACCGATATTAAGCATTCTATCACCCCGAGGCGAAACGCAGAGCCTTAGGACACAAATCTACATACTAAGCTCCACCTAGGCCCGTAAGAGTCCAACTCCTTACCGCGGGGCACTGGGAATTTTCAACCCAGTGGGGATCCTCGCGCTCTTACTTCCAGATTCGGATCAGATTACTCCGATCCCCCGTCTGATCACAGGATCGAGGTCGCTTGCGCAGTCCTCTACCTCTAAATCGGTAATTACTGACTTGAATGTGGCGGATACGGGGCGGCCTTTGCTCGGCAACTCTCACCCGAGATCGGCCCATACTATCATATCTATGGATAAGCATTAGAGGTACCTGCTTACCCCCGCTGTCCTAAGAAACATGCACTTCTCAACTCCTTCAGGCATCAGTCAGTGACAACACGGCCGGTTTGCCCGCCCGTGCGTCCGCTGTCCAGGTCAGCCCGAGTTCCCGTCCCCAGGTCCGCCGCACAGCGGGTTCACCGGGTTGGTCCCTCTTCGTGGAGGCTCTGAAGCTGAGTTGCTCCGCGAGCTGGGCCGACCAAAAACACAACGACCATCATATTCCAGGCTATACGAAGCCACTATGACCCCGTATAATACGATACGTAGAGGTCGCGCAAGCGACTTCGACCCTGTGACCAGGACGGGTGGACGGACCTAATTTGGTAGTCAGGAGGTGAGGCTGCCTGCTGGGTGGCAATTCCCAGTGCCTCGCCGTAAGTCATTGAACTCTGACGGGCAGTGGCGTAGTTGGATTGCGGATATGTATTGTCCATATTCTGTACGTTTCATTTTGCGCAATATAAAGATAAAGTTCGTTGGAACGCCTCGGGTGCCGCGTTCGCCCGGGTATAGTCTTACATCCCACTCTGTGTAGGTTATTAATCGAGGAATAGTTAGATATATAATTAAATCACTAATCATATCTCTATATCTCGAGATTTGGGTGAGAAAAAAAAACGTCATACAAAATTCTGTGCTTATAGCTTATGATATTAGAAATGAAATATAACATTATTTAGAATATTCTTTACCAAGTAAACCTATAATCACTGCAGCAATATATGTAAAATAGAATTTATACTAAAAAGTTTACATAAATTTATTTGAGGGCTGAAAGACGTGCGGAGTAAAATTCAGCCGGGGATCGCGAAATGTGGCGTCATTCGAAAGGTTAAATGATTTATCTTTCCTTTGCTACGTTGATTCAATACGCCCATGGGGTGTTGAAATTTTAATAGTATCGAATAGGGATTAAAGAAATTGAAGAAATACCTATTAAATTTGAGGATAATTCAAATAAGAAATGCAACCATCGATCATACTAAAACAAGATTTTAAAATAACATAATTGTCTGTATGATTAAGCTTAAAGTAATTATAACATTTTTCATCCCCCTTTCTTTTCCCGACTCGTAGGCCCAAATAATATACATATTCCTTTCTCTCTACATTATTTCCCCCCGTATCATTACTCTTTCTCTCCGCACACATAGCTAATACTTCAACTTCACGCAAGCTTTGTTAGAGATTGAGTTAATTTAAATTAATGATTCGAGGCAGATACGGTAAACCGCGGGAGATTGCTTTCATTTCCACATCCTTGATGAAACACTGTGCTCGTCCCTTACTACGTCACAGCGACATATGGGTTTCAGTCTCGTGGAATCACTGGAAACTAATTGCTACACAATTATGTTGCGTTTATATTACAAACACGATCGTAATTTATAATGATTATGGGTAGCGTAATTTATGGGTATAGTAAAACGTATTTATATCGATAAAGCAGATCGATTTTTATAAATTTGATATTCTCTCATCTTAACATCTAAGAAGCGCAGGCGCCTTTGCTATTTCAAGCCAATCAGGCCACGTGTTAGAGTAAACATTGCTCGCGCCATTGAAAAACTCATGTTTACATTTTAACACTGGAAATGTTTCTTGTATCGGTAGGGATAGTAGGTGAAAATAACGAAAACATAATATTTTTGAGGACGGATAAAGCTAGAGACTTAAAATAAATTTTGCCTAAAAGGTCTTGGAGAGAAGCAACTTCGTAGGTGGGCACAACTTCCATGGGCACTAGATCCTCGTGAAAATGAACAGTATATATGCTAAAGTTTTCGGTCAAGTATTATTGGGTACTAGGTCCTTATGATTATGAGAAACATTCATTTGAGGTTTCAGTAGAAGGTGATATCGTACGGTAGTAGAACCAGTACCGTTTGAAAGGTCTCAACAAGCAAATTGTAACGGTGAGATTTTTGGTCAGGTGTGAACTTTTTCGGAACTTAACAAAGTGGAATTACTAACGTTGAAAAGGTCTCACTTCTTTACTACATTTTACACATTTATTAATTGGGATCCAACTGACATTTTTAAATATTTACGACAAAAAATAAGCTCATGCCAGACTTGTAAAGAAGCTCATGAATGGAATTTCTCGACGCGGTGTTAGCTAATAATTGAGATTTTCACATGAAATTCAGAGTGTCAACGTCCTACGAAGAAAGTATGACGACCTCATTTATTATTGATGAATATTTTCAACATACGTGTAATAACCACATGTGGTTGTCATGCTTGCTTACGCCATTAAGGCAGCGCGAAGGTTCTTGCCCTCACCTCTCTACAGTTCCCTCATATCTCCTCTTCCGAATTTTCGACCGTAAATCTGACAGTTATTTTATAGTTTCTCTCCAGCCAGAAATCCACAGCTCATATACATTAACAATTTGCATAAAATATAAATTAATTGAATACGAACATATTGAATAATTATTATTAACATAAAATTTAAACCTAAATCAACTTCAATGAAGTATTCTAATACTTATTAATAGATATCCAGTATAACGAAGTCCAGTATTCACAAATGTGAAACGGTAAATATTTTAGACGATGTTATGAAAAGTTCTGCATATTTTTCAGGTGTAAATTTAGTGGATCGTTTTGGTTTTTCATTTTAATGTTGCGAAACCTAGATCGAGTAGGAACGAGTATACTCTTATGGGATAAAATTACTTAATTTTGAGACTTTCGAAGTTTGTCTGCATTTAAATATGCATTTTGCATCATAGATAAAGAAACAGCAAAAATTTGGATTAAGTAAAGGGTTTGACTTTTGAGGTATCTGACATAGATGATTCAACTTAATAATGGTATTTTATGATTTTGAGCAGATAAAATATCAATTCATTCAAGTTTCATCCAGAATATAAATATTGATAGATAATATAAATCTGAAAAATGGCTAAAAGAATCCAATGCAATGCCTACCCAATGAAAATAAAATAAATTGTTTGTACTTATGGTGAGGTCGGTATGGTATAAATAGGGCACACATATGAACCTACTCCGGTATATCCGTTTGTGTAGAGTTCTGCATCTTATAACGTAGTGTTTTATCTGCCTATTTCTACCGTGCGTGCGATATGCGTCCACTGCACTCTCGTCCGAAGTACCTTGCCGAAGTACTCGGCGAAGTTAGCCGTGTATGAGGCGCGTCACCACAGACTCGCTTAACTTAGCGAGGAACTCAGTTGTCCACACAATGTGATAAATGGATGACGTGCAAGTGGCAGCTGCAGTTGCACTGTGCACTCCAACCTATTATAACTGTGTGCATATATTTCATAAGAAAAAATGTGGAGCTGGCTAAGGAAAGTCAGTGACGTATCTTGCACCAATAGATAACCGCAACACTATTTTAGAATCCTTCATTGGCACCGTCTACTACTATATATAACTAAAAATATACTTGTAGGTCAATGGTTACAGCTCAGTCGTCGGGAAAACCCGTAGTTTTTTTGTTTAAATATTAAAATATAAAATATGCAATACGAAATTAAACATAAAAATGGATACATTTCTAATTGGAACTGCATTGAACGGCTATTTCTCACTTACTTAGTTCCTATATTTCGCAAAAAAAATTATAACCCTAATCTAGTCACTATTTTTGCTCAAAATGTTATGAGTAAAACACACATTTTTTTTTCAACTGACACTGGAAGACTCAAGTAAGCCCAGTAGTGCAGTGAGTCGTTTCGTGTTCGCGCCTCGGGCCCTTTGACTCGGGACCAAAAACCGACACCCATCGGAAGTCGCTCGTAGTGAGGCGAAGTCGAAGTACTTTTCTACACGCTCGTCCTCGCCCTACTTCGACGATTTCATGAGTAATATAGTAGGTGCTATAAAATCACCTCGAGGGTTACTTGATGGGCTGCAGTACGCTAGAACTAGTCCCAAATACGTTAGCCACAAGTCAACTATTTTAATAATTATTTACAGAATTTAGATAAATACCATACGGATAATATTATATTTTATTTAATGCAGCAAGAATTCCAATTTTGCAAATATTTTGAACTCTGCAATGGAATAGAAAACTTACAGTCTGACTTCTCGTTATTTTTGTCTAAACAGATGGTTTGACTCCAGGCGACATGCATGCAACTCATTTTACATGTCTCATCAACGCCAACATTTTTCTTTTTGCTATTTTTAACATTAATTCCGTTTTAAGTAATAAAAGTGTAATATACCGTTAAAAACTGACTTTTTGATGCCATCTAGCGTCCGAGTCTAATAGTAGTTTGGGACCTCGGCACCACCAACGCGACGATGCTAGGTGGCTCTTGCATAGGCATATAGAGGGTACTGACGGTCTTCAACCAATATGTATTGAGAGTATCATTAAATAAAATAAATTATATTGATAATAAAAAATCAACTTCCCCAGGTGATATGCATGTCATTTTACGCGACTCATCATGGCCAAAAAAATCTTTTTGCAATTTCTCTGCTTATTCCGTTTCAAGCTCTAAAAATGCAAAAAGCTGATTTTATTGGGATAATTTGTATTTCAGGTACCCCAACTGTAGGTCATACAGACCCCAAAATCAGCTAGGCTGTATTGGCCATAAATATCGATAAGCGAAAATTTTTTTTAAAATGTTCGTAAAAATTAAAACAGACATACAGACCCAAAAAAATATATTGCTTGGGTTCTAGGATATGTGAAACGTCCAGGAAAGTCTTTTCGGACGTATTAATTTCGTTATATTTTTCGCATGTTTGTAAGACTTCCGTCCCTCGCGGACCTCGTAGGGTGGTCCGAAGTAAATATTTGATTGTAAACCTTTATGTTATTATAGGTCCCACAAATTTACAAGTAAAATTCTGAAAATGACAAATCACGATAATAATGAACAAATATCCATCAACTACATACACATATACATATA
>JAOPUG010000001.1:30001978-30017950 GCA_027564375.1 Micropterix facetella | reverse complement strand
CCGTCATTTTCCTGCGCATTCATAATTTTCTTTAATGTAGTACTCCGGGTATAATTCTTCCGGCAATCTATATGCAAACGAAGATTTTTCTTGAGCCTTAAATGCATCTGCATTTCCGTCTTTTCAAATAACACTTGCACTAATAAGAGTCGCTAGACCTATGTTTGAAATGTTGCAGCACTCAATAATAAGAGGTTCATTACATATAAGGCACAAATAATCCATTTTGGCAGCTGAACATCAAGCACATTACGACGACACAGCGCTGTGCAGACGACTAAACGGGGCGGCGCGGGCGGCTGTAAACGAACGAAGCTTATTCACAACTATATTCACGTCGCGATTAGCTGAAGACAGTCGTGGCTCGCTCGTATTTCATACATATTACGATATTTATTTATTACTTTTATTTATATTGATGTTGAATTATGTTAATACACAATCCACTATTAAGAATAAATTATTTTTCTTCCTTTCCAAAAAATTTAGAGATCATAAAATTAGAGAAGCTCTATAAAAGTATGGGTGGAATTTTTTTTAAAGTAATGAGGACATATATAGGTAAATATCAAAACGATAAACTAAGTGTTAGGAATTTGTCCGACCCGCTCCATACACTATGCTTCTGGATTTACGACTGCGTTGGATAAAATTTAATTTATCTTTTTAATATTATAAAGAGATAAAATTTATTTGTGTGTTTGTATGTAGGAGCTAATCTCTGAAACTGCAGAATCCATTCTAAAAATTATTTTACTAATAGAAAGGTACACTATCGCTGAGTACCATAAGCTATGTTTTATTTTGATAAAAATAAGTTTGTAATTTAGTATAGAGTATTGTAAGAAAAAAGTAGTCATGCCCAAAAAAATGTTTAATTTGTAAATTCTAGAATGTTATTTCTAATTTTAAGTTCGTTTCCAACTATTTCACATGGGAAAAAGCAAATTTAATATAATTCGTTTTCTCAGAATTTAGAACGCAATTGTTAATGTGTACCAATCTAAGACGAGAGACAGCGATGCATTTACGTCGTTTAAGTTATCCTTTTACTGAGCAATTACTTCGGCCACTCAAATGGCCAAGACTTAAAATCCTGCACGAAATATGTTACTATGCACAATAACTAGAGTAAACTTCTTTCGATTTAAAAAAATATTTTACCAATCGATAGTTATGGTCAATGCGCAGAGCCCAGTTTATTTTTGGGTATATATGACGTACAGTTCATATTTTGTTCTGATTAATAAAATACAATTCAATGAGACTCGCCTAACGATGTCGGCTGAGATGGATAAAGGTATATATACTCGTAGATGTATACGGCCACGCGCAGACCGTTCAAGCGAGAGGCGGCTAGCGATTTCGGCCGAGATGGATACAAACCGATTCATATGGCCAGCTCTGCCACGCGCTAACGTGAGCCATACGCTTCTCAACGTATGAGCTCTTGGTATCGATGAGTGCATCATATTGACGATTTTTAGATATTGGCCGAAGTGTGATAACCCATTGGGTTTTCCCTCTACATGTTTTTAAAATGAGATGGGTTTCATCTGCAAATAACTATACTGTGTCTGACTTATTTTGTATTGTATATAGTAGATCGTTAATATAAACATGAAATTAAAATGACTTAAAATCGATCTCTGCGAAATACCGATTTTTTCGAATCCGACTAAGTATTTCGTTACCTACACATATAGGTGAAATTCAAATAATGCACATTTTTAAACAATGAATTGTTATATTTATATGATTTTACCTAATCAAATGTATTATTTAGAATATCGCAATGTCAATATTTGTAAATCAAGTCGGAAGAAAAAGCACTGCTTGGCTGTTTTATTGGCGTGCGCTGACCAAATCGTTGAATAGAAGTAAAATAATATACTACAAAAATATTAGTCATCAGTAGATCTAAATAAAATCATCAACACGATATATATCTTTTTTATATTTAGGCTACAAAAACGTTTTTATGTTAGAAATCAATTGTAGCAAAACATTATGTTAAAAATAGTCATTTTTTATTTTAAAAAGCATATTATTTTATTTTATAAATAAACAGTAGAAAATATAAAAAGCCACAAATTGTTCGGTATAGTTTTAGATGAAAACCTAAGATGGAATGCTCAAAGAGAGGAATTAAGCAATAGGTTTTTGAGTGCCTGTTTCTTATTACGGTAAATAAAGGAATTGATCAGCATAAAACATACCAAAAATATATACATATTTTGCTTATGTCGAGTCACTTCTCCGATATGGGATTCCCTTCTGGTCGTAGTGTAACGCAGTTTCAACGCGACATATTTTCTGTCTCCGAAAACGACCCAGAAGAATTCTGATTAATCTTGATTGTACTGAGTCATATCGTGGATATTTCAAAACTCACATTATACTCACTCTACCATCACTCTATGTCTTTGAATGTATAATGTTGATATAAAAGACACAAAAGGAAATTCATTCTCATTTTACCAGATGTAGGCATAATTTATTACTACTCTGTCCGCCCTTGGAAATATATAAAAAGGACCCAAACTACGTTGGAGTGATATGTTTTAATAAATTACAAGAAAATAATTAAATTATACGTAGAAATGAGAAAATACCACAATTAAAAGTCCAAATTAAAATGATATCTTCTAGAAAGAGAATTGTATGATGTAAACGAATTATAATTAGATGACTAAAACATGTAAATTCAATTACTAATGAGCTTTTCTTGCATTCTTCAAAAAGTTATTTCATTACCTTTTAAATCTTGAGTCAACTGAAATTGAAGATCTGGTCAAAATGACCTTGGGTACTTATTGTATGACATAAAGTACAGAGTAGTTTAAGAGGATTAATATATTCTTCAAACCCCCACTTCTCCTTTCTCATCCCCACTAAAGACCACTAATTAAATTACTTTTAAAGGGTGCGCGCATGTCAAGTCATTTTTGAACTGCCAAATATGATTGATACACCTGAATAACGTTATTACTGATAATAAAATACCGCGAGAGTTAAAACAACTATTACCCCTATATTGTCTCTGATTTCTCCGATGCTCCAAATGTTATCCAAACTTGTAGCTATCCTGTGTTATAAAAAAACTACCTCTTTTTCTCAATATTATAGGGTTAAGGAATTATTAAACACATCTCAGTTTATAATGATCGAAAATGAATTCATCCACCATTACATTTTCATTGCTCTACTAAAAACTATTTTGAAGGTTACGAATTGAGTCCATCCGCTTTCACAATATTGAGAAGCTTTATTCGTATGTTTAATCCTATAACCACACTGTTAAATGTAAACTGTGTGTAAAATGTATACTGTGTGTAAAATATATTATTTGTTTAGTCAAATCTCAAAGAGAAACCTAAAGGCGTTATTTAGAATTTTGTAATTTTCATACATTGTCGTTAACAAAAGATTCAGAAGGCGAAGTCTGGCAGATGACGTCACAAATCGGATGTGTTTAAACGCATTTTAAAAGATTTCAAATTACACATATGGCTCTAAACATTTAGGGCACAAAATGAGTTATAACAAATACACTCCTCTTCAAATCGACACTTAGTTCACTTGGATCGTATAATTAATCTCCCAGGCATGGTCCTGTTTATAGAAACGTGTCGAATTCGGAAAGCCGAAAATCATGGGTTTCTTTGCGCGTGCGCAGGTCGCGATGGCTGACCGCCATGAATACCAGTACTGGCACAAACATTGATCCTTTTCTTTAAAACGAAACCAAGATGGCGACGCTATGTCTATTTCTAGCCGATTTATTGTTGTTTATTTTTTAGAGCGATATTGTCGCTCATTTTAGCGCCAATAATGATGTTTTCACTTCGAAAGCCGGTGAATGAAAAAATACGAAAATATCCGTATCTGTATTAATCTGTACATAAAACTTTTCTTATGTTAAATGTCCTACAGGTTAATCCTCATAAAGAGTTCTCATAAAGCCATTAT
Source organism: Micropterix facetella (assembly GCA_027564375.1). Taxonomy (NCBI): domain Eukaryota; kingdom Metazoa; phylum Arthropoda; class Insecta; order Lepidoptera; family Micropterigidae; genus Micropterix; species Micropterix facetella. The sequence continues at coordinate 30,013,978 of JAOPUG010000001.1, read as the reverse complement.
AGCATTTAGGCACTACTAACTAATACACATTTTTACAGGGTGAGTTTGAAACCAGGACATTATGAGGAAGTCTAAACCCATTACAGATAGATGGAAATGCTGAATTCATAAACGGTACGGATTTTAGAGAAATGTAAAATTACATTATTACTTTTTTCCAAAGTTAATTTTTTGAAGAAATAACATTCCCTCAAAAAAAATTGATGCCAATCGCTCCAATCTCATAATAGTAACAGTCAGTAACAGATACTTATATATCAACATGTATGAACATATATTAAAAGTTGCTTAAAATTTACTTGTTTTATGACATACAAAAGAAAGTAAAAAAGTGATATGCATAATGAAATATACGAGTGGCTGATCGAGGGATTACACATAAGTAGATAATTTAAAAAAATTGAATATTGGAATGGAATAAAATTATATGTTTAGAAAACTTCTACATTTTTCTAACAAATGGGAGCCGTCGCATAATAGCCACGGAACTCAAGAATACCTAAATAACAATTTGGGGAGAAATTGGATCGGAATTAATAGTCGATTTTATGGCGAGCCCGAATGTGGGATATAACTCCCCTTGATTTTATAAATAGGTCTATTAAAGGACGAATTATTTAAGAGGAGATACCAGAACTTAGAAGAATTAGAACATATTATTATTGATATTTAAATCACTGTCAACCAATTTAAAACTCAAAATGCGATATAGAGCGTGGTAAGAAGAGCAAATTTATTTGAACGCTTTGAACATTTGCTATGTTAAATTTTATTCACTTACGTAACTATGAAAATAAAACAATTCATAGTTTGGAAATACGAATTATTTGAATTCTACCTACATATTTTAGATGTTTAAAATAGCTACCTACTTAGGTATAATTTCTCAATCAACAGATATGCTACTTTCTTAGTAATTTTTAACAACTTCTAACTATTTAGAAAAGTGTTGCCTTATAGTGATTTATATTAAGTATGGAATTGAATAGACGGCATAATTTCTTTTTATCTATTCTTCATTCCTCCGAAATCCGTCTCGTTAGTTAGCATTTTTCTCTATCTGCAATGGTTTCGAAATTCCTCATACTGTGCTACATATATTGAAAACTCACTCTGTATATTACAAACGAACATTAATGGGAGCTATATAAGATGAGATTCACTGCTTAATGGAACCCACCTAAATCATAGCAGCCAAAAGGAATATACAGTAATAGTTCAGTCAAGTATCCTTATTAAAACGAAACTGCTCCGTTGCGTCCTTAAGTAACGCAGCCGAATGGAATAATATATTAACATTAACATTAGCCCGTGAATAATTTAAATCTTCACTATTTCAAAGTTGCTTATTAAAATTCCGCTTAATGGATACGGCGCGTTCCCTCGACGGTAATAATTTCATATGCAATGTGCGAAAGTGTCGCACGCTAATGCTCAGATTCAGCATTTATTGTGTGTATGCGGCAGTAACCGGTGCCATAACCCCATACACTGCCCGCCCTCGGATTATACACGGTTAACGGCAGACTAAAATCAAAACACGCCTTTAATATCACAGCAAAATTAGGGTACCTTTACTAGACATGAGAAGAGCTAGGAATATATCCCGTATTAAACTTTTAGTATTCTTCTAACAAACAGCTTGTTAGGGCATGTAGAAAATTTGGTAGGTAAATGAGGTCAAAAATCAAAACAAAATGACAATCAAATAAAATGAAAAGATATCAAACATCACAATTCACAACTATTCGAATGTAAGCATGTGTTTGATAGCAATGGCAAAATCGCAAATAGAAATATAGGAGAAACAGTCAATATGGAAGCGGCTAAACCACCCTTAAATAAAAACTACGCAGGGTATGCTGGGAATCCAACAGAGCTTTGAAACTAATTGATGATGACATTAACCTGGTCCCAGAAAATCTCTTAAATATCATCACCTCCAACACAGGTCAGATGCCTACAAATTAATAAATATGTACCTACCCTCTTTTAGAACACTGCCCAAAGCTGTCATCTCAAAACTAACTACTTTAAACATTTTCGAGATGAGACACTTTTTTTTTTTTTTTTTTTTAACATTAAACAGCATTATCTAGGAAAAGATTGTAATATGGGTACTAGATAACTGATATAATACTTATATATTTTTTATATAACACCCAGATTTTTATATAACACTCTAGCGTAGAAGGCAGGGCTACTACCCACTGAGCTACGAGCTATTGATTTATGAAACACATTGGACGCAAGCTTCGGATATATAAAAATGTATGTAGCTTGTTAAATCACTGGATGAAAATGTTTTGATATTTGAATCATTCATTCAATATTTGTTTAGTTTAGGGACTAGTGGAAAACATATTACACATTTAAGTGAATTGTTAGGTGATCTTTCAAAGTTGTTACGTCGCTAGCTCCAAAAGTCTCATGTATGCGTTCGAATCCCCACAAAAAACCATCAGTTACTATTATAGGGTCAGCGTATATTTGAGCTCATGGGCAATTTACAAGTTATCAATATACACGAAACGAATATCGTTTCATCTGGAATCTTGTTTTATCTGGACAATATGACCAGTGTAATTGCCTGTGTTTAGCTTGTTAGATGACTTGATGAAAATGCCCACGTATTTGAATCATTCATTCAATATTAGGTTTAGCTTAGGGACTAGAGAAAAATGATTACACATTTGAGTGAACTGTTGAGTGATCCTTCAAAGTTGTCGTGTCTCCAAAAGTCTCATTTATGCGTTCGAATCCTTACAAAAGACCACCAGTTACTATTATGGGATTAGTCTCGAGCTTTAGACTCGTGTCTCTTCTGTGGGTATCAATATCAATAAAATTTCGTAAGTTGTTTCGAGTGTAGTGGTCTCATCCCACCTTGAATCCATAACCGGTACTGATCAATTTTCGAAATCAAAGCCGCACAGATGCATATAATATTCTCTTCGGATTTGAAAGGTAGCCCACGTATTCCCACATTTGTTGAATTGGAGTGTTATTATTATATCGACAGCTTCTCTACGTTCTAAGTTTTATTTGGAAATCTAGTTAATTGTTGAAATATACCGAATGATCAACATTCTATACATGTTCGTTATTTGTCATTAATTTTGAATGTAATGCTACGCCGAAGATGATGATGATAAGCTAAGCGGTAATTTAAACCAGCTAATTAATTATACAGATACAATCAACTCAAAATATAATAATCCTAATAAGGCTGTTTTTAGTAAAGTAAATTTTTAACATTATTTTATTGCGTGTATATTTTTGTGACTACAATAAAAGAGACGGTACCAAAATAATGTTGTTTTAACTGAGAATGTATGTATTACAATTAAACATTTAGAGTAAGTCAAAGAAACAAAATTTAATAAAAATCCCAAGACCATGAACCGTTAAAAATATCAGACGCAAAGTTATTCTCTTGATTTGTCTATTAGCGAATTCTCTATTCTAGTTGCTAGGTAGCTAAAGTTCGGTCACGATAATGAAATCAGCAATTAATTAAATGAAACGAGACTCCAGGCGCTCATTCTTGAAAAATAAAAGAAAAAATATTCCGTCGCCCAGACGCATGGTGAGGGATAGAAAGATTAATAGAAATACGAACAAAATGAAACGATGAAAAGGCGAGACGCACCTTTGTTTGAAATTGGAAAACTGTCAATGGAAAAGGATCCGATTACGATTAAAGAAATAGACTAGTGGATGAGAATTGAGATAACGCCTAATGAATAGATGAACATTATGTTTTTTCTATTCACCTTATATATTCTAACAGAGGAAAAATAATGAAATATTTCTACCATTTTTTTGTGTTGAAGAATCAAGGAAAGTAAATGTCAGAAAAAATATTCACGGGTGTAGGAACATGCACAAATATTACTATCAAGGTATTTTTAAGACCTTATTGTCCTATTTACATTAAGAATTATTTGCGTTATTATTGCTAGTACTCTTTGCATAGGTAATTCGATCTTATGTCAAGCCGCCTCTTATTGAATTTGTTGCCATCGAATATCAGAATTGATCGCCAAATTCCAATTATAGTAGTTAGATATCTATGTATTCGACGGAGGTCATTTTGAATACATTGAACGAATACAGAAGGTTGCTAATCGGAAATTACTAGTTATGAGTTAAATATGCAAAAATATGTAATAATGTCATTTCTATCAATAGCACATACATAAAAGTCGACGTCGGTCTAAATCTTAGTTTTACATCGAATAAACCTTAAGAAATTTAGATACATTTTAGTTTTTTCAGTTCAGTAACATTTCCAAATATTTCCCTTTTCAACTAATATGTCTTTTAATATTTCAAATCCATAAATGAACGATTTTTACGACGTTAAGGCATTGGTCAAGATTGAAAGCAAATTTTTAAAAATCAAGATGAGCAAGTAGTAAAATGGAATAATCTCATCATCTGAAAGCTGAGACCTCAACTAAATCGTTTTTTTTTCTTAAAAGGTTTGCTTTTGACATTTCGCTATATATATTGGTTTATAATATTTTATTCAATGTCAATTAAAATATGCATTAAAAACATTCTAAAGCCATTATCAACACGACAACAAACAAAAATATGCCTTTTTCATAAAGCAATTACCCAAAAAACCTCGAAAAATCATTTTTAATATGTTTTCTTTATTATTACCTTAGCTAGAGTCTGGAGATACTTGAGATTTACTTCTATTGCATGATAGCATCAAAACAAGGATTTCGGAGTTGTAACTCTTTAAAGCTGAGATATCAAAATACATCGGTTATAAAGTGTTTAAATTAGTTGGTTGGCGATCGGTGACATTTGTTCAAAACTCATGCATTATTCCAGTTACGACGCGACGCGACGCCGCGATACTGTGCGAAAAAATACGCGTTTTTTAGTAAAGTGTCTTCTACATATGTGGCTGCGTTCTTACATGAGCCAAGATATTCTCACGGCTGTCATATTGAAAATAGTAATATTATTACCTAAACATTCTTTCTGCTCTTGGCAAATCTATTTAAAACTTCTCCTGAGGAGATATCTTTAGGGTTACCTTTTTCAATATGTACGTGCCAGCCGTGAGAATATCTTGGCCCATGTAGGAACGCAGACACATATTTAAGAAGATACTTTAGTAAAAACGCTTCTTTTTTTGTACCGTAATATGGGTTAAGCTTTTTTTTCAATGAATTTAGTAGACTAATTTCACTTGATTTTATTTTGAGTAATGTGAATGACTATCCCCCAAACTCTTCTTTAAAAGATATTGGTTAATTTATTTTTCCATAACCGTAATGTATTTATACCAACGTGTATTGATGCCTATTTTAGAGTTTCTGGACAAGAGCTTGAAAGTCAATAGAGGACGTAAGACAGCTCCTCGTCCGGTGTGCAGCTCCTCTTTTCTACTGTGGTTATAAATGTACCCGGTAGAGATAATTAAATGTGTGAGATTTCCGAAACGTATATGAAGTTACCGACTGTGAAGTTTTTTTCCACTTTTTCTCTATTTCTGGGTCGTATATAGGTGGATACTGCATCATATTCAAACTAGTTTGAGCTCTTCAAATCCTCATTGAACTGTCTTCTATGAACACGCGTTGGTACCGGGACAAGGAAACGAGGAATCAGCGGCCCTGGCCAAGCAGAGTCATCGAAATCCCATCTGGCCCCAAAATCGGTCATAGATATATCAGACTGCCTCCTAAAGCTGGCTACCAAAAAGGGACTGGAAAGAGAACAGGAAATCTACTGGAAGGACTAATCAGGAATGAGACAATCCAAAGCCTTTATGAGGCCGCCCTCCCAAATATATTAGAGACAGCGCTCAAACGGGGCAAACCTCAAATAAAAGCGGTATTAGGAATAATGCTACGATATATTGCCCTAAAAAACACTTCATACACACCCTCCGAAACAGATTTTTCCTATGTTTTAATTTATATATTAACGGTTTGTTGTAATAAGTGATATATATATATATATTTCAAAATAGAATTAAACGCTATTATGGGTCTATTTATAGATATTTACTCATAATTATGAAGTTTTATAAACGTGTTAAGTTATTATTTAGTAAAAATGTCATTTTAATATGAACAAGAATGAGTAAATCAGTTAGCTCAAAAGTAGTAAAATGTAACTTAATGACATCTTATAACAAACCGAAGTTATGGGCGATATGTTATCGAGGCGATTTAATATTTCCTTTATTAATTATTTATTGCATTATTTTAATTTTCCCTTTTCATTTTACAAAAAAAAAACAGCACTAACATTAGACAATTCATTGAATTTAATCCCTTTCTGCATGGTATTTTATATGATTCGGGCGCAATTGATGAATCATTTCCGCGCGCCCACCGCTGCACAATAGGTTTATAGTACTGCCATCTAAATATTTTCATTTACAAAAGTGTTTATCATCCCTTTATACAACTAGCCGAAGTCGAAAAATAAGGTTTTCCATCTTAGGAAAAGTAAAATGTGTCTTTTCATTTTACTAAACCTATGAAATTATTTTCACTTACATCCTATTTTCCTTGGCAAATCTCTGGAAATAACGCGCATATAAACATATAAAAATACAGGCAGATACACATTTTCCCTGATTCTAAGTATACATCGTGGTTCTTCAAAAGACTACCTTTAATATGGAAAATGATCCCTTAGGTCAAAAAACGGAGAAAATGTAGAATCATATTATTTCCGGTTTTATTTTTTAAATAAGGAGATTTTTAAGTACTTACAGGAAATTATTCTACATGAAAAACTGGGTTGAAAATCACATTTTTTTTTGTTTAGTCCTTGGATATTGAGGAACGCATTCGTTATGTTCGACTTTCGGATATTCAATATTTTTTTATCGATTACTAAGGCTTGAAAAAATATAGACGATTTTTACTTCAGTTTTTGGCCCGTCCGTAGTCCTACGTAGAACGGGTCTTCTTATGAATGATGTACGTTTGTGCGTTTGTTTGTCCGTCTATCCGAAGATTTTCCGTTGTCCGATCTTAACGAAATTTGGTATGCAGAAATTTGGTTACAGCAAATTTGATCAAAGTCCTGCAGCTCCTGCTGCAGTGCATTCTGGTTTACTCGGCCTGGAAGAGGATCTGACCAGTAGATAGAGCGTATATGGGTATTTTTCAAATCGTGATAATGAAAGAAACTTGATGGAATGGTTTTAAACCATTTTGGGGTAGGTCAGGTGTTAACAATCATGGGACGGGCCAAAGTTGGCGATGTAGGTATATCGCTACTTTTCATGTTATTTTTATGTATAACAAACCACTCTAATTGAAATTCTCCTAATTGAGTTGTAATTGAAAATCGTTTTAATTTATCTTGATCACTATTCAATTTAAGTCGGTCTTTGCAGAAGTATGCTGTATATACGTATAACATTTAGCAAATATGTCAGTTGCGGCCATTTTTCTTAAGACAGCGGTATTTAATTCTGTGGCAGTTTGGCCAGAGTTGCCTGCTATCGTAATTATTTAGACCCAGCGACTTCACATGATATACCAAGCTGTTAATAACCTAGCACCCATCGAGAAGTCGATATCTTAGGGAGGAGGATCTTCCAGTGACAAGGTGATCGGATTAAATTCCACATAAACTTACCTTCGGAAGTGGCAGCTTGCTTCTCAATACCAACAAGAAGCGAATGCTGACTAATGAGCGCGATTCTAGGCTCTAGACTGAAAATGGAATATCACAGTGGTATCCATAGTCCCCGTGTAGAAAGCCAAAGAAAATCACCACAATATTTTTCTTAGCCACAGCACGGAGAGCTCTGTCTCTCTTTCTTTCTCTATTAGCATTACAAATCTATATCGACATCAAGCCATGATCGCGTCCAATTTAATACGGGTAAGGTATTGCGCTTCCTAGAGGAATGTATAATGATAACTATCATTGGCGTTACGCGGCCGATGTATAATGAGGTGAAATTAATTAGCTGCGATGGCGGGGTGCGCTCGTCTCCTTGATCAGTCGCAAAATAGTTGAACGTGAACACAAAGCGATTACGAATTGCCTCATTACGCTTGATCACTTTAAACACTAGGCGCTCGATTACATTTTCAACAGGTCATGTTTTATATTCATTGTTAATTTTCATTGCCTCGCATACCTAATCGAGTTAAATTGTTGGATAGGGTAAATTTTCGATGCAGCACAGAGATGATTTATAGGGTAATTTGGGAATATAAGTACGTATGCAGAAGGTAAAACAGTGAACTATGAGTGTTATGAACTACTAGTACACTCCGCACTATGGACAGTGGGAGAACTAAAAATATTAATGGTGAGTATGAAGGTTAATGATAATATTTTTTGAGTACCGTCATTAGAAAATATGACATGATAGGTAAATAATACACTATACGAATAAAACCTATGAAGTGCAAGTTGATTACTTTATTAAGAAATAGGTTCGTTTTATGAAACGTTTCCAAACACATTTACTAAAAAAGGACGACTAAACAGACAGCCAGACAACGAAATCGTACCAATAGTATTCCTTCTTTAAGTTTTGTAGGGAATCCAAAAAAAAAAATACACATTTACCCTGATAATGGATTATTTAACCTTTACGTTAGTTGATATAACGTGAGTAGTAGCGCGAGGTGTAAGAGGTCTTATTTTACTATGACATTGTCTAAAACAACTAAATATAATTTTTAATCAATTTCTAGGTAAATGGGTCTAATGGGGCTATGCAGCCCTGGCCATATGTCCATCTTGTTACACCAGTCGGCTCGACTCACGGGTCAGCTCGCATTCGGCAACCTTCCCGAAGAGGGACTACAGCAGTGATCTGGGGGAACACCTGGGGCGGCCGTCGATGTCTGAGTACTGGTCGGTGCGCCAGTCTTTGCTTAAGAACCTTCCTGAAGAAGGACCCTCTGTATCTGGGATATATGCAATGACAGACTGGTCTGATATGAGTGTATCCCGGTAACGCGGTATATGCACTTGGTGAAAACGTCGGGTGGATGGTTGTCTGATACACTGGTCGGGCTGCTGGCCTTTGCTCAACAACGAATAGCCGGGGGAGTTTGGAAGCGTAATGTGACCTAAGAAAGCGGGGGTAGTTAGATTACCTTATGCTATATATCATTAGAAACGATAGGTTGTCCACCCGATCTCGGGTGGCAAGCCGAGTAAACGGCCCCTCCTATCCGCGACATATTCTAGTGAGGAATTGCCGATAACATAAGGTAGAAGAACGCGCTGCTACCAGACGGGAGATCGGAAAAATCTGACCACACCTGGTAATGAGGGCGCGAGGAAGCCCTTCTGGGCTTAAAAAATTCCAGTGCCTTGCCGTGAGGAGTTGAACTCTCACGGGCAGTGGCGTAGTTGGATTATGGATATGTATTTTCCAAATTCTTACATTTCATCTCGTTGAAACGCCTCGGGTTGTAGGATTCGCCTGAGTATAGTCTTAAATCCAAAATTGTTCGAACTGGCAATGACGCAGTAACGATTAAAATAAAAAATCTCTTTCATTCAGAGCTTACACATGATTATTTTGAATAAACCATTGAAAGCTCCTGTTTTACACAAAGCGACGCGATGCCGAACTTCTTATTATTCGAATATGATGACTTAAAAATAATGATAAGTCACGGTGGGTTTTGTTTCAGTTGCTCGATGTTCCATCGGCGTGTATTGGAATGAGCGCTCTGAAAATATTATAGAAATACATTAATCATAATTCCTTATTAGTTCCGACGGGCAAAAGTTCAAACCCTCTGTATTCTCGGTTTGACAAGAAATGTCGTGAACATAAATGGGATCAGTTTGAGAAAAGTCCATTTCCATCATTATCTTTCGGTAGTATGACAGTATCGGAATCGCCAGTTTATTCATATGATATCTAACATCGTAGTCATTCTCCGTGAAGTGAATGTCACATACACGGTGAGGAAATACGCATAAGGAGAAGTCTCAAGCGATCATCACTTATGGCCACCACCCGCCCTCCCCCCCTCTCCCCTTAAAAAAAGGAAAACACAGCTCTGAAACGTTAACTTTTGATAACCCTGAGCCGCGTAACGGAAAACACAGGCGCTTGTCATTACACACCACTCTGCTCACTTCCCTCTCAACCTATCACCGCTACGTCTTGCCACCCGAGTGCGGTTACTGTTCTCTCCGTATACTGTGCCACACTTGACTATATAAAAATTCCCAGATACTGTAATAATCGAATTTGTTATAAAACCGCTTTATAATAAATGATAATAAAGTTAGATACATATACACATACACATACATAAATAAATAAACGTACTTATCTAAGAATGTATGTCACCGATAATATTAAAGCCTGAGCGAAGCGGGAAAAAATTCTGATTTCATTTTACTGGTATTTAGACACCAATAAATGGCATAATAATCAGCATGGTAAATAGAATCTGTACCGAATGGTGTTTTAGTTTTAATCTGCATAATTTAATTAAGTCCTGGGCACGTTTACACTCGATGAAAAACGTACCCCAGAATTCCGCCTAATTCCGACGGTTGATTCTGGTGGGAGGCGGAGATTGTCGGTTCTCTCCGCAGAAATATTATATATTCTTTGCTTTTGGTATCAATACTACCTACATATTTTTTTAATCGACACAATGATTAGAAAATTCACATATGTGTTTAAAAAACTTGCATCTGAATTGGCAAGTTAATATTAATTATATTCTTAATTGCTTTATCGATATAATGGAATAGAGTAGAATGTATTAGAATAGAATCGTTATTATTTAACTGCATATGAGCGAACAGATATTTAGGTAGGTACTTATGCGGTTCTTCATAGTTTCACTTATCGGTGTATAATAAATAATTAAGCTTACAATAACAAATAAATACTTAAATCAATTTTTAATTAACTTAAGTTATTTAAAATAAGATCAAAATATGTTGTCCTTAGAAAATAATGTAGAAATCACTATTATCGACATCACTATTCGAAATCATTTGAGAGACCGTTAGAGAAAACCTTACATGTGTTAATACCCATAACACTGCTTGTGTATTAAATACATTACTATGTAGTTAGTTGTTGGTCTTCCGATAATAAAATAGAAAGCAGCTTTTTTAATGAAGAAATCATTAATACCTTATTTATTAGCCATTTCTTATTCGATAATGACTTTGGCTGTTTCAGAGACTATTTAATTTGGAATATTATTGTTGTAGTAATGCTTTAAAAATGTGTGCCCTTTTACTTATGGAATATCTATCAAACGCATATTTCTTCGTGGTACATTTCTTAGAGTACATTTATCTAAGTTATTTTTAATTACTTTATGATATTTTTAATTACTTTATGATATCACTATTTGGTAAATATATTAATCTTTTTATTATTTATATTGCACAGACACCAAGAGGACAAAATCCGTCTCCTATTTGTCTTAAAATTAATTAATCATATGGTTATCAATATGAATGTAATGTTTTATGTGTTAATCAGTTTTTCGAATGGTAACTTTGTTGCTTGTTAAGAATTGTGTACGTTAAATATATTCAATGGTATTAATATTTAGTTATCAATAATTGATAACTAAATATTAATACCATTGAATGTGATCCAAGACTAATTATTAGTCTTAATATTGATTTATGCATCAATAGCCGCTTAAATAGTGTTATCATTGCTTTCTTTTTTCCAATTAGTATAAAAATGCAGATATAATATCACTCAGGTCGCTCATATTCACAAATCAGTCATAGTAACACCTTGTAATTTATAATTTAAGTCATTAACGTCGATCGGTCGTTTCAATAAGTCACCTAGGATATCTAACAGAATATCATTCATGGCTCCACCCAGGGCATCAGAAATTTACAACATTCAAGTATATAAAACGAAGGCACTGTGGGCATATACATATAAGAAAAAGTAGCCTACCTCGTTCTACTCCGCAAAGTAATGTTATACATGACTTTTGTTTTATAAAATATTGTCAAAATTGGTGG
>JAOPUG010000001.1:29989461-30000842 GCA_027564375.1 Micropterix facetella | reverse complement strand
AACTACTTTCTTTGCATTACTTCGGCATTCAATTAAGCATGATCTCTCCTTGTGTTCGACATAATATTATTACACAGTATATTAATAATTACTATATCGTACATAGTAATTAAATATATACATTTATCTTCTTATATTTATTTAGTATGTTATATTTTTTATTTCTTTATTTTCTTAATTATTTATTGTGGAGTGCTAAATCCATCGTCGTTTACTTCATTATAATATAGTTTGTGTATGAGCTCATATGAAAGCTCTAATTTGAATCAAAATATTATTCAATATTCATTAAAACGAAAAGTTTCGTTGTATACTGAGTACTCTCAGATTCAATCAACTACGATTTGCAGGTGCGTGCGCATAGCTGAGCTGTTGTAACGCGAGGCAAGCAGCTAAATAAATTAATTATTAATATTTCTGGTATAATTGTAGAATGAATGATTCTCCCCACTAAATAAGAATAAATCCAGAAAGACGAAGGTCGAGTTAAATTTATCTATTATCAATTGGTAAGTTCATTAATATCGGCCATACTTCAATAATAAAACAATAAACTAACATAGAATAATTGTTTGGTCAACAAAATTGAACAGACGGAAGTGGAGACTATAACAGCAGTGTATTGTCGACAAATGTTGCATTGGTTATTTGAGAGGAGTTCGAAGAATGCATTACGTAGACATTTTCGTATATTTTATTCAGTATTGGCAAGACATTTTTATAGACCATTAAACAAATTGTTTAATTTGTAAATATATAAAATAGATTTAATTCGATATTCATTTTCTCGCCTGAAAAACGTTACAAAAGTGCATTTTTTACCCAAAATGACACCATTCGTTTTTCCAACCATCTTTTATCCAAAATGACACCACCGTTTTTCGTTTGTTCAGGAAAATATTACTAGAAATTAATAATTTTGCATTGTCCCTTCCATTATGAAATCTAATTCACCTTAAATCTTAAATCTATAACATTTCACCTTAAACCTATACCAGTTACGGTTGTTTTTTTTTAATATTTGAAAATTTTAATATTTGACATTTTAATATTTGAAAATTTTCTTTTCGTCCCACTTTGCAAAACTATAAGCAATGCCTGACTTAATTTTTTAAGTAAGTTTTTTTTTGTCGCTTTCATTTCATGACTATTCTTAGCCTATACTATCCGGCTTTCTTCATTGTAACTACTACATAAGCTTTCATTTTCTGATGATTTTATTCTTGTTGCGTTTTCAACTACAATGATGGTCAGTTCGCTTCTACACCCTTATTTTTTATTGTAATTATTGGTATTATTTAAATAATTTTTAAAAAGCCCAACTTACATAAAAACAAATGTGAATATATTTCTCCTTTTCTATGAAAACCAGAATTTTAGTCGAAAATTTGCAAATAATGTAGTAATAAAGTGTAAATACATACGGAACTGCCAAGAAATTCACCGACCGGAACCCATTGAGCGGTGGACTCTGAACTGCCGACCAGTGATGGTAGGTTTAGAACAGTTATCTTGCCACATGTGAGCATATACTTTACCACCCATTCACTCCCCTTTGAAGCCATAAAATTTGAGATACGGAAATCGGTGTTTTGGATATTTTTTCTATGAATGAGTTGATTATTTGTTTAGAGAGACCAAGTTCTTTAAGGCGGTGAAACAATGATTTGGTTGGGAGACCACGAGCGGCATTGAACAGTGAAGCCGTTCTGGATGAAGAAATTTGCGATGTCATAGCATTTATTTAATTTGTAATCGTGGTCTTTTGGGATATTTGATTTCCATGGAGAGTTAGTTCTAAAATAAGGGCCATCTTGCGATATAGTGAGTAAAGAGTTAAATCTAAACGGATGGCTGTGCATTTGAGTTTTTTATGGATTGATACTGCTTAGAGGCCGAATCTATCTCCAGAATCCAATCTGAAGCTTTCTCGGTTATTGAGAAAGGGTTTGTAGTTGAAAGTTTTTTGCTTTTATTGCATCCCGCACAAACTGAATTAGGGATTTGGAGGGTACTGTAAGATCCTTGTTGGCACGAGCCACTGAGAGGCTAATTACCTCGCGAATAACAGTAAGGGCTTTGCCGTGGCGGCAGTTTACCGTCCTTGATCTAAGGCCCCCTTGCAGCCAGCTAAAATATGTCTAGCTATTCAAGGGTTATTGTTACAAAGGGGACATAAACTATTCTCTGAATAACTCCAACGAGTGAGGATACTGGTGTCTGGAAGTGTATGCTGAAAGGCATTTTCAATAAAATTTTAGCATCTCTGTTATAACACTATATCTATTATAATATTCTAATTCAAGGAAAAAACAAATTCGCTAGCGGTCATGCAATAAAATGCTATAGTTCCCGTCTATTAAATATGGAGGGTGCCTTAGAAGGAAAATAATCGCACTAATATTACGCAGTCGTACTTTTAAGAGTAAGTATAGACGAATAAAATAATATACGTCGTACTTATTTATAAAATAAAATTGAACAAAATATGATAGGGTTTCTCCTTAATGGCCGCTCTCTCAGACGCCCTAACCATTCTCTGTCATCGGCTACTAATGGTCTCCTATGGAACCGAGGATTGAACTAGGCTATTGTGTCAATACTCGTTGACAGATTTATAATTATTATCGTACGCGCGATATTTCTTGATTGAATAAATAGTCACCTAAATAGAGCATTACAAGATATAATTTTATTACATTATTTCGATTTTAGGAGCCGTGCAAAGGCGGCGTCTAAAATAGAAAAATGTAATAAAATTAAATTTACTAATTATATACCTAACTTAGCTACTTAGAAAATCAAAACTTACTGCACCCATCGTAGGTACGATAAACATATTGTAGGTACGATAATTTTTTAAACCGTGTTGCAACACTATATTGATAAAGACGCGCATGCGCCGCGAAATATGCAATTTTGTTAGGTGGACGTCACACTGCTGATTTAATGTTTTTTGGCCCGTCCGTAATATTATGTAGAACGGATTATATAGTCGGTGATGCATGCTGTGCGTTTGTTCGTTTGTTTGTTTTGCCGTCCGAAGACTTCCCGTGGTCTGACCGTATCCAAATTTGGTATGTATCCTCCCTGGGTGACCCTAAGCACAACCAGGTGAGAGGAATTTTGATCAGAGTCCCGCAGGTACTGCTGTAGGTGCGTCTTGGTTTACTTGGCCTAGAGGAGAATCTGACCAATAGGCAGAGCAAGCATAGCGTACATAAATGTAGTTTTGGTATCGTGGGGACGAGATAAACTTGTTGGAATAGGTTTTAAGCCATTTTGGATGTCAGGGGTTGCCAATTACGGAACGGGCCAACGTTGCCGATGTATATCGCTACTTCTCCTGTTATTAAAATATGTATGTAGATAATACTGTCAATTGTTAATACTTGATGGTAACATGCTTTAGTAATAGAAAGAAAAAAGATACAGCAACATAAAGTTACGAAATACGTGATTATATATATATGGCCAAATTGTGCGTAACTTTGATTTTTTGGTACTTAAATGAGGAAAAAAATATTTTCCAACATGTTCTTGGTTTTACAGCACAAAAATCGGAGAAATACATCGGTATTGGAGTGTTTTAAGGTCTGACTGATTGTTTCATCTGATTTAGCTGCGGCCAAATTAGAAACCCCAGCCCGGCATTTCGGCCCCAATAGGTACTTCAAACCTTCCTAAAATTTCATAGACATAGACATATGTCAACTTTCGTATGTAAACGGAGCGACAAACAGAAATAGAGACCTCATACGGAAACCGATAAATGGTACTTTTTACATCTAAATTTACCGCTGTGGCTAATATTACAAATTAAAGAAAGATTATTTTCTAGTAATACCTGGCGCACCATCACCATGTTGCTTTAAACGAATTATTACATAATTTAGCACAGTAAGACATTAAATACCAAAATTGAAAGAAACATGATAGGGGCGGTATTACCAGTTTACCAACGATGTAAAAAGTAAAAAGAAAATATAAAAAATTATAAATTATGATGAAAAACTATCTACAGAATGAAATTAAAAACAACTATAATTTTGATGCCTAAATATCTTAATGTTATCAGTAATAACCTGTATTTATATATAGTTTACCGCCTAATAATATGTCAAAAAATATGTTAGAGGTATAGCTTTTTATATCTCTAATCGCAGAAAGGACGGCGCGATCATCATTATAATCATCGTTTATTTATTCCGTAAACAGTATTTCAAAACAAAGGGAACATGTCATAATAACTACATGAATATAGGTTATAGACTCAATATTTCCAAGCCTAATAATATAATTAATATCGTCTCTTCGAAAATGACATATAGTAAGAGAATAATAATAATAACGATTAGTCAAATATACCAAAGATAACAGACTAAACCATGAAATCAACCATATTCATATATTGCAATAATCACTGCACTGGATGACGGTATATCTTATACATTAGATAATAAAATATTCAATATTCAAACAATAATTTAAATGAAGAAATATAATTAAAATCAAATGATAAAAAAATAAATAATTAATAGTAATCGAAATCTATAAACACAATTAAAATAATCGAAATAATAAATAATCAAATAGGCAAAAGGGAGATTAAAGACAAAATATTAAATATAGACTTTTTATTTCTTTTGATTAATGATAATGATCATATCATGATTATTTAAAATCAAGCAATTGTGGACTCAATATTATCAAAGTCATCCAATGTATAAATAGCATGTTTGACTAAATGGTTTTTAAAACAGATTTTATATGCTACCATCGCAAGTTTTCTCGTGAATGACGGTAATGCATTATACAATTTAAAACTATTACATAGTAATATTTTATGAAGCGTACTTTTGGCAGTGTGACATTGTTTTTATGCCGCATATTGTGGCTGTGTCGTGTGGAGTGAAAATCGCAATTTAACCAAATTTTTTGACGTATAAAAGGCACTGATAAATGAAAATGGAAAACATAGTAAGGATTCTCCCATCTTTTATAATATGACAGGAAAAGTAGAGATATACATCGTCAACATTGGCCCATCGCGTGATTGGTAATCCCTGACTTAACCAAAAGGGCTTAAAACCTATTCCAATAAGTTTCTCTTGTCACCACCATTCCAAAAATAACCATATACGCTTTGCATGCTCTACCCACTAACCTGACCTTCCTTCAGGCCAAGTATACCAGGATACGCTTGCAGCATCATCCAAAGTTCTTAAACCTTATTCCAACAAAATTCTCTCATCACCAAAATTACAAAAATACTCACATACGCTATGCTTGCTCTATCTATTGGTCAGATACTCCTCCAGGACAAGTAAACCAGGATACACCTGAAGCAGCACCTGCTTATAACCTATTCAACTGCGGCTTAAAACCTTTACCAACAAGTTTATCTCGTCACCACGATTCCAAAAATATCCATATACGAGTATGTACGCTATGCTTGCTCTATCTATTGGTCAAATCTTCCTCCAGGCCAAATAAACCGGGACACTCCTGCAGCAGCACCCAAAGGGCTCAACACATATTCCAACAAATTTGTATCATCACCACGATTCCAAAAATACTCATACACGCTATGCTCGCTCTACCTATTTGTCAGATCCTCCCCATGCCAAATAAACCAGGATGCATCTGCAGTAGGAGCTGCGGGACTTGGACGTGGCAGCAGCACCTGTTTAAAATATATTCAACTGCGTCTTAAAACTTATTCCAACAAGTTTCTCTCTTCATGACGATTCCAAAAATACCTACATATGCTATGCTTACACCACCTATTGGTCAGATCCTCCTCCGGGTCAAGCAAACCAGGATACACTTGCAGCAGCATCCAAATGGCTTAAAACATATTCCAATACATTTATCTCGTCACTACGATTCCAAAAATACCCATATACGATATGCTCGCTCTACCTATTGGTCATTTCCACCCCCATGCCAAATACACCTGGATACACCTGCAGCAGGAGCCGCGGGACTCGGATCAAATTTGCTACCACCTTGTGGCACTTCGGGTCAACCAGAGAGGCGGCATCGGTCCAAAAAGGGGGGTAATTTTTATAAATCAATGCGCAATCATGGGTTCTTGTTGGAAGCGACCATATTCTTTCAGTCCCTTCCATAGGACTCTAGTCGAAGGAGAAATCCCGCAACGGTGGATTTAGTCCTATAGGAGCCGACTTTTTCAGTACCATTCATTACGTTTTATGATTTAGAAGCAAAATAGCAATCTGCCGCTATTTCATAATTTATTAACGCTGATTTTTTTTTCATTAACCTTTTTGGCATAATTTCCTCTTACTTAATTTCTTTCCGTACATAATTAATTTCAATTTTGGTACTACCGCTTCAAGTCATGCAAATTCAATGGGTGTCATCATATTTTATTATAGTAAAAATATTTTACAGCTTCCATAGGTCATAAAGTCGTTGGCGTTCCTATTTCCATGTATATTACTTTTATTATATTATATTATAATAGCATCTCTTTCTGGTATATGTCATGTCCGCTGACTCCAGCCGTTGATGCAAATGAGGATATATGTACATATCGATATCTCATTTTCAGTTTTTCGCTTAACTGTCTCAATTTTAATTTCCCCCATAACTTTCGTCATTATATACCAATTTCGTCAACATATATTTATATACTTTGTAGTGTTATTGTAGATCTTTTAGGAACACTATCTTACCTTCGAATTTTGTAAACAACCTCGACATCTCCCTCTATATGCGAACCTCAATGTACATCCATTCTCTTATAGTATATATGTATGCTCAGCCTTAGGAATGTTGAAGATTAGTACGAGTAGGATAAGTTAGGTGAGATTCTCGCGCAACTTGGGTCACAGCTAAGTTTGCCCGGGTACCTAAGGCCACTTTAAGCTGTCATCCGCAGCCTCTCCAATAAGGATTCCATAATAATGCCGCCGTTGTTGTGTGCCTTATTAAATCGTTCGACAAGAAGTGCTCGTAAATCATGTTCATGTAATATTATTATACTTAAATAACTTAAATTTATACATATACTATACTTAAAAGACAGTGCAATAGGAAAATGTGCGTAATGTAAGAGATGTCCTTAACGGTGCTATCTATTTGAAAAACATCAAACATTTGAATTTAATGCTATACATATATCAAAATCTATTATTTTGTATACAGCGGTTGCCTGTATACATAAAAACATAACAATTTTTTCAACGAATGTCACTAAACCACCATTTTTTTTTACTTATCATTTATTTTAAGATATTATTTGTAGTTTTTTTGTGATTTTTAGTGATAGGGTGGTGGAATTTGATTTGTATTGTTGTGAATTTAACACCTGGAAACGTATTTCAAGTTTAGCGTATTAAATATTCATGGCATTCACACTTACTTTTTATATATTTCTATTTCATATCATTGTGAGGGGTACATTTTCGGTTTTATTTTAGTTTTCGAAGTGATTTCAATCACCTACGATGAATGATATAACAAAGTGTTAATACAGTTGAATGAGGCTACACAAATTAAGAATTTTAATAGACTGTAACGGTCGACATGCCTACCTAGAAAAGTTACCACAATTACTCTATATAGTCTACAACAACGTCCACAATGTCTGAAACTGTAGGCATGACAAATAACTCCAAGAATCGACACAGCCAAGAATCGTCCTAGGCGTTAGTAGGAGACAAATAGAATACTGAGAAATACATTAAACAGTAGCAAATACGTCCATGCATTTACTACTCTATTGGACTTCGCGCGCACATACTATTCGACCGAGCTATTAGAATCTTTCTCTTTCACTTTATGTCATTTGATGTATATCACTTAAACCAAAACTCATAGTAGCATCTACTAACTTATATTCTCTATACGCGCATATGACACCACACGTCATAAGATGCTCAAATTAAAGACAAATTCCTAGAACATTCCAAATATCTCTTGTGTAACGAGGAGATTACCTACTTGTCCTTTGACGCGCTGTTTTGTTATAAGGGTGAAAGCGAATGATCGGCAGCGTGGAATTCCTTTCAAAGACACGGGCGAGGCATCGGGGACACGGGACACGATTGTCCCGGGCGTCAATAAGCAGCCACGGGACAAAGTGAGATGACACACGGACCGCGGACAAGGGTGGCGACCGCGCAATTGCCTGTCCGGATATCGGCACGTTTCTATCGCCACACGCTCCTCCTCGGATAATGAGAATGTGCTGCGCAGCGTGACGAGAGGAGATTCTATCGATATTGGTGAAGGGCTCCGGAAGCTGAAATTGTAACATATAAGTCAGATAAACTTTCCCATGCAATGGTCGACTTGCCTAGTGATGTTTTTGGAACGAAGTACTTTAACGCGGCTTGCGAGGAGTCGACTAGTATAGAAATCCACAGTAACGGAAAAACGTCATACTGAGTATTTATTAAAATAAAAATAAATGTTTTGCTATGTATCGACTCACAAGAAAGCTTGCTTAAACCACAAGTAAGTGATTAGAATTACAGCCGATAGATGTCAATTTTTTTAAATTTCGCTATCTATCAGCTGATAAGAAAGCAAGCTTAAACCACAAATAAGTGATTAGAATTACAGCCGATAGATGGCGAAATTTTTCCGCCCCTCGATATGTCAATTGTATAAACGTATTTATATTTGTAAAAGCGTAAGGAACTTCGTTCCTGACAGGGTCACCCGACCGTACAGGTTTTTTTTAAATTTTATCGATTCGAAGGACACATCTGGCCATTTAATGAACTCATTTCAAATTTGCAGCCCATTGTACCTACATATCGTCTTATATTCCATTTAATTTTACATTTTAATTTATATTTTTCAATACAATCTACATTCGATTTTAATTACATTTCAGTTTCATTTTACATTTTACAATCTATTTCATATTTTACATTCCATTTCACATTTTGTAATCCATTTATAAAATAAGGTACAATGAACTAAAATGGGGTAAAGTATAATAGAGTATAAGTCTCACTGCTACACATTCAAAACATTTTGTAGTCAACAAATATTTCATTTAAAAAAATACGAGTCGGTTATACTAACGTGCGATATTAATTAAAAGCGAAGGGCTGGCGAAAATTTACATGCAAGGGCTAAATTAAATTACATACCTACTCAGCAGGCAGCAGTTCTGTCGACCTTCGCCGCGAGGAATTCCCCTGCGCCGACGAGTGTGTGGGGGTAAAAATGTGGCGCTTTATGGCGCGTCGTAAAATGTGATTATTTGGGAGCGAAAGCACGCCATGTGGTCCGCCGCGTCCGCACTTACGAGAACAACTCGCTTTTCGCGTGCAACCTCTATGACGCCCAAATTGTAATCTGCTGAAAATCGCTGTATCTCGCGCGCCACAATCACCACCCAAATGCCGAATATTTACAGAGAGAAACATAGCCATACTTAAACCCTGGAACACTTTTAAGTTATGTAATATTCAGAATCAAATAATATCAGCGATGAATTTTAGAACATCTCTATTTTTCTTGCAAGTTAAACACCACCATCCATCCGTTTTCAGTATCGTGTAGTCTCTACATAATTTAATTCCATTTAGAGGCCATTTTTACATTATCTTTCTTTGGCTGTATCCACATAATATTTGATGAATTTAGTAGGCACGTTTATCTCGCTAAAGGCATGTTAGTTATTTAATCTTCTCGCCGGTATTGTGAGTCTGTTCATCATTATGAAATTCCGTAACAAAAAAATCCTTCCCCCTTTTCTGTTAAACTGAAACCCTCGCTTTGATGTTTAATAATATTCTTCCATCATGCCTTCTACGTTGCCTGTAATATATCCTGAGTAAAAATACTGACAGCTTGTTTAACATTATTATATTCATGATATTAATAAATACAACGTATTTTATAGGATTGTTGACCCAGGGCTTACGAATTTTAGAGATATTTTTTTAAGAATTCTCAAGTTGAGTTTAACTAACGCATATAAAATAAGGACTAAGCATAATCATACTTCCAAATGCCAATAAAAAATTTCATAATTTTAGATAGTCAATTCAAAAAATATTTTTTTAAATACCATCATTTCTCCCTGCAATTATTTCTTTTTATTTGGCTGTATATTTCGTTTAACAGTAACAGTAACAGTTCAAATCCAAGCCGATCAAATTGATATCTTGGTCGGACAAAATACAGCATTACCTACAATTATATATATTTTTAATAAGTAATTATAAATCTATGACCATTAGTATTCCAACACAATTATTAATCATTAAATTATAATTAGTATCTACCTATTATTTTTTTGTAAATGAAAGTTAAGTCTATAATGACAGTACGTAGTTGTTCATGCTTAAATGAGAATAAAACCATAAAATAATATGGGTTAATATGTGACGTGTTTGAATTACGTATAGGTGTTGAAGTAGTGGGTGTATGTAAGTATGATTCTAAGAAAAAGAATGTGTGTATTGTCCTTGCTCAGGTGCAAAATATCAAATTCAGGGAATTCCACATTGTAAATATATAGCAACCGACAAAACGCCTTACGTACTTGGCATGGCGTTAAAATGGCATGATGGATTTTTTCAACGTGTGAAGCATTCTGATACTCTGAATATATTATTATTTCCTGTCCAATGGTTAAAATTATCAATTCGAATGTTCAGGAGGTTGTGCAAGAGACTCGAGTGATAAACGGTTCGGCGATTGTCGAAGGTTTACATACATGTCGAAATATTTGAGATTTTCTTTGTAACTGTTCTTTTATGTACATAGCTTGGGCCGTAAGGGCAGTTTATTTTGAGTTCGGCTCAACCCATCGTTCAGCACATTCGGGGTCTCCTAGAAGAGATGAATTGAATAAATTACCTCATACATGCCTTGCGCAGTGTACTCTTCAAATGCAGTGTTATCAGAAGTATTATCTCGCAAGTCTGGAAACATAGTTTTCCCAAGAAGTGGTTTATATGTTGGCTTGGTATCATCTGCCTTTAAAATAAAATAGTGTATAATAAAAATAATATAGTGCGCCCCGGGATGTTATTGTCCACACTAGTTACAGGTCCGCGCAAGTGACCTATAACTGTTGCCAGACTAAGAAAAGGAGAATTCTCTCCAAAATGCTAAGCAACCAGCAGCAATGAGGGAACGTCATTGACTTATGAGTACTTTCAATTTTTGAGTAAGGCCTTTGCAAGGCAGTGGCATAAGTAGATCAGTAGATAATTACGTCTTAAAGTTTTCTAAGACTCATCTTAAGATGAAAAGACGACAACAATCTCATAATATCCTGAGATGGTGGGTTCTCCCACAGCATGGACAATTTCAATCTGTTAGCAATCGAATAATAATCCCTCAGGTCGATCAATATATCCCGTAAACCGTTTCTGAAT
>JAOPUG010000001.1:29908082-29918664 GCA_027564375.1 Micropterix facetella | reverse complement strand
TTTTTTTTAAATTGGCAAAAGGATCGATAGTTTCGCCACTATTCTAGCGGGGAAGCACTCTCTGATGAATTTCTTTACTTTAAAACCTCTTTACTTTAAAACCACTTATATTCACTTGATATTTCAGCGGCCGAGCGAGAGAGGTAACAGAAAGTTGAGTTTGCCAACTGCTGGCGAGCCCGGCCACCCCGGAGCGTTTCAACGATTTATTCATTATATCACCCGGAGTGTAACACATAGAATTGAGGACGAAGACGAATCTACGAAGACGAATCTAAGAAGACGAAGCTCCACCTCAGCCAGTAAGTGTCCAATCCTTACCGCGAGGCACTGGGAATTTTTAAACCCAGTGTGGTGTCCATCGCGCCCTTACTACCAGATTTAGTCAGATTTCTCCGACCTCCCGTCTAGTCGCGGGTTTGAAGTCGCTTGCGCGGTCTTCTACTTTAAGTAAGCGCCAATTCCTCACTGGAATTATCGCAGATCCGAGGCGCACTTTACCCGGCTTGCCACCCGAGATCGGGTCACCAACATATCGTTACTAAAAGTAGATGGCGTAAGGTACTTAAATACCTCCGATTTCTTAGGTCACATTGCGCTTCCAAACTCCTCCAACTATTCGTTGTTGAGAAACGGTCGGCAGACCGACCAGTGTATCAAGCAGCTATCCATCCGAGGTTTTCACCGCCGAGTTACCGCTTTACCGGGATACTGGGGGAGTCTGATCGTGTCACTGTATTACCGGGATACAGGGGGCTCCTCTTCAGGAAGTTTGAAATGCAAATGCCGGCATGCCGACTATCACATAGATATCCATGATCGCCCGAGGGCTTCTCCCGGATCAGCCACCATGCACAGCGGGTTCACTGGTTTCATCCCGCTTCGAAGAGGCTGCCGGATAGGTGTTGAGACTTGAGCCGAGCCGACCATGACAGACAGAGTTGGCTATTGAAACCCGAGCTTCACGACCCCATTAGACCCCAAAGTTAACAGACAGCTCAAAGCCTACGGATGGCAACTCTCCCTCTCACTCACAGCAGGTTATAAGCAGCCTCTCTCGCTTGTCGTTCGGCCGTGGGCCCCATGACTGTCTGCTCGCCTAGCAGCCGGTGAGCAGGTAAAGAATAGCATGTTATGTCACTTTAATACAGCGCGCTTATTTTTTTGTAGCTTGAAGTATGCTTCAGCAATATCATAGTAGAAATAGATGCTTCATGCTTTTTGACAAAGCACTATTCATTGTATTGTATACATAGACAAATCTTGCCCATATATTAATAATCTGCCTTCAGCCACTACATTGAATAAGAAAATCTGGAACACACACACATCGAAATTTATTGCGATAATTGTTACATTTTTCTATTCACATTTCTTGATCAACTGTGTGAAAATGGCACTTTCGAAAGAATTCCAGTTTTCTACCTAATGCTAATTCATCGAGATTTTGCTCTTATTGAAAGACGAAGGGTAATAAAACCGAAAATCTATTCACCTGAATTTTACATTAATTTATTGAGCATTAGCAATCTCTCGAACGTGTCCTTATGGGGAAAAAAATGCCACCAGAAAATAGAAAAGAAATATCCTGAAGGTTAAGGATTATAAAAGTTTATATACAGATCATGTATAACCTTATATGACCGGAATATCATCATGTCGCCAAGTACACATTATAAGAATTGGTAAATCAACATTTTGTTTTACCGTGAGAGATAAAATATTAAAACCATTTCATTTGTACTGCGTAAGCAAATCTGAAATTGAGCCTATGAAAATAAAATCATCTCAATTCAAAGATTTGAATCACCTCCTTCAATTCGTTCCTGAAACTGAAAAGTATTACTATGGAGATAATAATTATTATAACAATGACTTAATTGGTTGGACCGAAGAAAAAGAATAATTTGAAATTCAGTTAATATTGTTTAATAAATAAACTACTAAAATGAGTCTCTTTTAATAGGCGTCGGATTTGAAGAAATTTTAATATTAAACAAATTACTTGAAAGTCCTTTTTTCCAGTTTAAAATACTTAGTAATAAGAATTGACATAAGTCAATTTTTTATTTTATATAATGAAAAGTGTAACAAATTGTGTCATAATTGAAAGGGGGAAATAAAGTAATTGTTTAATAATATATACTGTATTTTTAGTTAATTTCTGAACCTTAACAACAAAAGAATCACGATTTAAAATTAATATTCAATGCTTTAATATTTCAAAAGTATTAAAATGGATTTAAAGGTTCCTTGCACTGGAGCATCCATTTATTGTAATCTAATACATATATAAATATTCATTTTTATCAAAGCAATTAAAAATAAAAATATACTATATAAAGCAGGTAATTATAAAGTTGATAAAGCAGGTAAAAATAAAAATACACTAGGGGTTTATGGAAGCTTAATCTCCGCAACTCTGTAATAATATTCTTGTTGTGAGGTTTTTTAATATAGGGAAGTTTTATGTGGCTAGGGATTTAAGCTATTTAATGCATAATTTTGGAAACAGGAAGAGTAAATCAAACGTGAAATTGGGATTCTGTAATTTTAAATATTATCGAAATCTTTAAATTTCACATTAGTTTTTAACGCTAAGGCAATTATTACGTACTTCTCAACCTATTACTTAAATAAGAACTTTACTATTCATTGATAATGATTAACGGACATAAAATAGAATGATGTTGGCAGAGATTTTGACACGGGTAGCCCCTTGGGTACAGCATGTAATAAATATATAATGAATGCTAGGAGAATCGTATAATATATCTTATTATGTTTGTGTCTAAAATAACTCCAATAGGTGCCACAATTTGATGGCTCTCTGTTAATCTATATTCCATTAGAAAATCAACCAAACCCTGAATTAATATTGCCGATAGCGAGTATTATTATCTAGTAGGCAGTGTTTAGTCAGTTGTCTATTGATATGCCAGATATCAGTCAGAATCCAGGCGAATAATCGGCCCGCGGACAAGTGAGATAGCACTCAAGCTGAGCAGCGAACCATACAATTGCCTGTCACGCAATAATTGTATCGGTGTCCGCAGTGTCTATTGAGCTCCTTTGTGAACCCGCCGAGCCGCCGCCGTTCATGCAGACGTATTTATACCTACCTCGGTATAAAATGTCCTTAGTTGAAAACAGCATTCGCAGGTAATATTATCAGCAATTGAATATTGCGATCTGTACACGGTGCAAGCGTTCAATTTCCGAATTATTGAAGGGAATACATCCTCGATTTATTTTAATTATATTATTAAATATATAAAACTTCTTAAAAGTTCACCCTCTTCACCACTCGACAGATTACACTTCAGCTCGTTTTATTTCTGTTCATTTGACACTTTAAAAATGATTTATATTTTTTGCAAAATCTCCGGTCAAATAAGTACCACTTGGAAACTCCACAGTCGCCGTCTTCATTCAATGCCGCCTCTGAAATCGGTCTTTTCTGCTACAGTGTCGAAACAGCTCGGATTTTTGGCTCAGTACCAAATCTCGCCTTCGAATATAAATGAAAATGTATTCTTCAAACTGGTTATGTACAAATAAAGTCCTAACATTGGTAACCCCAACGTAATATTCCGATTTTCTGGATGTTAAAACTAATCGACGTCGAATAATGATTTATTACGGTAGAGATATAGGAATTAATCACATGTAAGATTAGCTGTGCACAATGAATTAATCACCCCAGTTATAAATCGTCTATTTATTTCAGCCCAAATCTTGATCAACCGCGAATTCACTCCTGTATAACAATTTGATAAGAAACAGGCGTTACGCCCGCGAAAGAGGCCCGAATATCTGTAAAACAGAATATATCTAGTAGAGCAATAGTGAAAGTATCTGCTTCGCGCCTTTTCTTGCCACAGAAAGAGATTACGCGTTGTGGAATCGCGCCATGTGGCTTGCACAGCTCCTCTGCCGCGAATAATAATGGCAGTAACGCCGATAATGCCAGGACGGCTGGGGAAGGACAAGCTGGCGGGGTAGCTTCGTAACCTGTGATGCGATTTCGTACTTAACACAGTCACCAACCATTTGCACACGAATATTGGTATTTTTAAACATGAAAAGTAATGGGTTTTCCCAGAATAACCTACTTAATACTAAAAAAACTGGATGTGTGCCATTTTTTACCAACTATAAATGTCCAATATGACAAAGTTTCTAGGCCTCACGATAGACAACAATCTTAGCTGAAGACCTGATATTGATGTGCCTTGTAATACGCCGTCCTCCGCGATCTAGGTATTATAAAAATTAAACTTATATTAACTGATTCTTCCGTAATGTCAGCTTATCATGCTACCAGCGCTTGAATATTTCAATTTTCATTGTAAAATCATTTTTTTTTTCAATATTGTAGTATGCATTTCGACATATCATTATTATAATCATTGACCTTTAATTTGTTATTCCTTGATTGTAATTATTTCTTCGATTATTTGCGACCTTTCGTTATTATTATTTTGTTTAGACATATCTATCTTTTATTACGATTGCTATTGATCTTTGATTGTTTAACATTTTATTTGCTGGACTATTATTTTATTAGATTGTTTTAATTATTATCAAATTTTATATTTAAAATAAAACTTATTTGTCTTTTTCTTCTTTATTTAAGCCATGGTCCTTCGAAGGCCTGCCTTGCAATGTCAGAGCAGATTTTTTTTATAGCCTGGAGTAGAGAAATCCGCCATACCACATAGGCAAGACGTCTCATATAGACGTTGAATCTAATATTTTGGTCTATAGATGCACCACACAAAAATGTTTTGTTATTTTTGGCACAGATAACAACAACTATTAACCCACTAAAATGTAGTAAACCCTACCTACTGGTCAAAAACTTATTATTTTGTATTAATTAATTTCGCAGTGCTGATAAATTAAACATTAGTGGTCATCAAATTATCTTCCTATCACTGCACTCAATGATAAGAAAGTTGCTGGTGTACGCCACTGATGCAGATTCGGAGACTATACTTATGCTGTCTTCAAAGTATGTTTGTCTCAAACTATATATTATATTTGCTAGCACCGGCTCACAATGGGTTGCGAATTGTTGCATTTTTATCACTTAAATAATGTTAAAAAGGTCTCAGGGACTCATAAGACTCGAAATAGAGGGGCCTAATGGAGACGTGCAGCTAGGGCCCTAATGACCGTATTTGTTACCTTGGTCGACACGACTCACGGCTCTACACCCATCTGGCGGTCTCCTCGAAGATGGACTGGACCCGGTGAAGCCGAGTGCTGATCTGGGGAGTGGCCCTTGGTAATTGGTACACTGGTAGGTTTACCGTCCTCTGCTCAATTAGCGAACAGTCTGGGAGGGGGGTATGGAAGCGTAATGCGACCTAAGCAGCGGGGGTAGTTGTTCACCTAATGTATTCTATCGTAAGAAACGATTCCTTGACCACCAAACCTCTGGTGAGAGCCGAGTAAATGACGACTCAGATCCGCGAAATATTCTACTTACGAATTGCCACTTACATTAGGTAACGGTCGCGCAAGCGACTTCGACCCCAGGACCAAACGGGTGGACGGAGAGATCTGTCTAAATTTGGTAGTTAGAGATTGAGGCTGACCTGTCGGGTGTAGCTTTGCTTGCTCAGTCCCTCGCTATTATGTGGTCGGTCTCTAACGGGCCGTATCGGAGTTAGATAAGTGGATTGTATTGTCTCAAATCCTTGGGTTCATCTCGGGGCGACATAACAATAATATTCGTTGAAACTCATTGAGGTGGCGGTTTCGCCCGTGCATGGTCTCAAATCCAACGTTCCTCTAAACAGAGATTTCTCATCTGTTTCATATAAATTAAGAGTTTTCTGAGGAATGTTTCGATATCATATGTTAATAACGACTTTTTTGTAATCTGTGCAGCACACAAATATGGCCCAGAATTAACATTTTATAAAATTATATCGACATGATAATTTCTTCCAAATTGCATATGTTATCAAAGCATTGACACTCGCTCTTTTCTTTTGAATTATGGAAAATAAAATTCTCAAAACCTTATGGTTGTGTCGTCTCCGAAACGGACTCTTAAATAGCTCGAAATTAAGGTTAATAACTACAGTTTCTTATCGATTCCTAACTATGAATCATGTTTATGTTTCAAAATGGCGTCTTCAATAGTTTCCAAGTTTTAAACATGCAGGGGGAAAATCCAAGGGGTTAGCAAACTTTGGCCTATATCTAAATTAAGTAAATAAAATACAATTCGTTTAGGTACATTACGCGCGCGTTTTATTATATTAAGGCGTCATACTCGTGCAACAGTCTCGTTGGACGCTCGCGCTGATAGCCCGAGACCGAGCGAGATGCGGCTAGCGATGTCGACTGAGATGGATATATATTAGACCGTGAGGTAGTGTCATTTTTCATCAAGTAATTTATGCACGATGGTATGTAATTGCTATGATAAGTTCTTTTTTATATGCCCATTACGGTAACGGCCTACCTTAATGTCTATCGACATTATCTTACAGGCAACCGTCTTTTTAGTTTTCACGCCACTAAGTACTAAACCGAGCGTCAGACCGCGCGACCACTGTGGTAGGTTGCAGAACTTGTCGAGAAACGTTTTCCGATGAGTATCTTATGTAGGCTGAAAATTGATCAGGTCAATATTTACAAACTATATTTCATTTAAAAACCGTTAGACGCTTGTCTACGGGTTGAATGCATGTCAGTTACGCTAACGAAATTTTGGAAAACTGCAAAAATGAAGTTATATTATGCAACTTCGCATTAATTAAGTGATAGTTTGTGGTTCACATAATATGAAAATAATCGTTAGATTCCACCAAAATAGTGGAAATACCGTCATTTGGTCCCCCAAAGTGTAGCGCAGCATTCCAATACATTGAGTGCACGGCTCATTTTGCTGTTCAACTGACGGGCTTTCCAACACTCTGATACCGACTGACGATTATATTCATGTTATATAAATCACCCGAATAAATTTCAGGCTGGATACACTGACTGATGAGATTAATTAAAGATACTTGATTTATCATTTACTAATCGAGTCAGTGCGACTCTGGATACAGCGATTGGCTACTTATTTTTAAACGGAGCCATCCTTAACAATTATCCTAGTTTCATGACAGACACTATCAAGTATAAAATCCAACTCCCTCTATGTATCTTGCTATCCCTCAACTCTCCCAAAATATTAAAAATATTATATACATTGATTTCTATCAATAATATTTTTGTGTAGGGTATTATTATTATATAATTATGTAAATAAATAAATTTGTATATTTCATATTTTTTCCTATTTGTATCCTCTCTCATATCATTTTATTTACTTTTTAAATCTACCCATATTGTTATAATAATATATTTTCTATCATATCAAGCATATCCTATTTTTAAAATTATTAACAACCTAAGGGTATATTCAAAGATTGTTGATTAAAATTCAGATTATTAATGCGTTAATGCATGATTAGAGCAACAATTACAATAAGCTTCTTCGGTGTAAAAATAACCAATAAAACATTCATATGATTATTTTCTGTTATGTGAACCACAAGCTATCACCTGAATGAATGCCAACCTGCATACTATGACTGCATTTTCCCAGTATTATCAACATGTTCATTGGCGTAACTGATTTGCATTCCATCCGCAGACAAGAGTCTGATTGTTTTTTTATGATATATAGTTAGTAAATATTGACCTGATCAATTTTCAGCCTGCATAAAATAACTTATCGAAAAACGTTCCTCGACAAGTTCCGCAGACTCCCAAGACTCCACCCACAGCGGTCGCGCGGTCTAACGCTCGGTTTAGTACTTAGTGGTGTGAAAATTACCATAGTAACTACATATCATCGTGCATAAAATTACTTGATGAAACGTGACACTGCCTCCCTTTCTAATAAAGATCCATCTCAGATGACATCGCTAGTCGCGTTTTGCTTGCTCTGGGCGACCAGCGTGGCGGCGCGAACGACCAACGAGACTGTTTCACGAGTATGATGCCTTGATATGTTAAAACGCGCGCGTAATGACACACGCCAATGAATTGTATTTAATTTATTAGTATAAAATATGAACCCATAGACTGGGCATAGACTCAAAAATTAACTGCCCTCTGGGCATTAGCCATAATTATCGATTGGTAAAATAGGTATTTAAATAGTGTGTAGTTTACTAGAGTTATTGTGCATAGTAACATTTTTCGCGCAGGATTTCAAGACTATGCCACTTGAGAGGCCGAAGTAAAAGAAAACAGAATCTAATAGGGCTAAATGCGATGTAAACTTCTAATTCTGACTATTTCATTACCTAACAATTTTGTACTGAAAATATATAATATTCAAGTAGATCTTTTTTAAACGACACATCAATATTCTCTCATTCATATAAATTTAAGAAATGAAAATGTGTGCTGCCCTAATTTGAATGAGATCGGAAGTGTCACGTGTCATTTCTTTTAAATCTCTTTTATGATAATCAAAATATCCAAATTTATTTTTATTCTTTATTATGCAAATGTTGTTTTTCAATAACCTGTTCACGAAATGGTCACGAATACAACCGCTTCATTTCTTTTATATTCCTTTTGTGTTTCGGCATGTATAAATGGGAAATTTATTGACATTTCAAGGGTCTGGACGATTTTTCTTTGATTAATTTCATAGTTCAACGTTGTATTAATACGTCGGTTACGTAAAAAATGTACATATGTTAACCTAATGTTCTAGGTTGCTCGATAAGTAGATTCAATATTTTGTAGACATCAAATCAATATTTTAGTAATGCGCAAGTGGTTCGATCTAGAAGAATAGTCATTGTATTTTAAATAAATCGTTCTTTAATTTTTTAAGGGAATAAATAGGTCGTAAGATTTTTTTAATTAGCCCATACCAGGAACGAAATAATCCAATGAATAAATATTTCGTATAAATACCTGGTATCAATCGGCAACAGTTTTATATGAATGTATATTGCAAGTATGTAATAAATAACTTTTTCAATTCTCAAATTTCTTTCTTCTGATTAATAGCTTAAATATCTATAATTCGCATGAGTAGCGAACTTAGTAGTTAGAAAGTACGAGGGTAACATTTATATTAAATACTCATGGAAAAAATTAATTAATTTTGAATATGAAAGAAAGTACTTATTACATAAAAATAATAATAAATACCCACTCGTCTATTATTTGGATATTTAAAAAAATATACTTCGATGGAATTATGGCATTTTGCTTGATTTTCACAAGTAATAATATTAAGTAGCTATACTCAAATAATAATACAAGTTTAATTTCATTTTCCTTATGCGAATGGTTTGAATCTGGGCTAAACGCTGATAAAATACGGGTTTTCATTTTGAAGATTTATAGACGATAAAAAACCGTAGTGCAATTTAGTGACGCCACATGAACCTGCCGAATTTAGAATAAATAAACGCCTAATGTAGTTCCTACGTATATCGCTAGATGGTACTCACCCGTATTTTTTGCACCCGCGGAATTTTTAAAACATTAAGACACATATTCACATATATAGACAAAACATAATGTCACGTCGTAAATATTTCTTTTTTACATAAGATAACGTAGCTTCTACCACAAAATGTATAGCTTTCAACACCAACAGTTATTTTCTCATACATCTATTTGCTTTACAATTCTAATATCCCTTTGCAAACACTGAACTTCAGAGCGATCTATTCACCATAGTATATTCATCTATCCGAGAATCTACAAATTCCCACGAGCTATCCGCATCATTTGAGCTGTCGGCATTCTCCGAAGATTACTAAGGATCCCTTCGGCATTACGATTAGTTGAGGATCATAATCACGTGCTACTTTGCAGGCTATTGGTCAGTGACCCAACATTTTCACGAACTGGCGCCCCGTAACTGTTCAGTCGAACTACATACATTATCATTTTCTTTATATCAAAATTTATCCGGGATAAATGGCGATCACAATTTTATATACAAGTAACAATCCTGACAGACCGATAGTAGTTGCAAGGCAGTCATAGTGGACTATATTCCAGTCGATAATTAGTCGCCAATTACGCTCTTCACTCTCTACGAAGAAAAAAGTTAAAATGGCAAGTTTTAAGTTCTATATTTGTCGATTCTGTTTTCCCACTTCAATTAATTTATTAAAAATTCTTCATCCACGTAGCCCGCTAGAAGATACTTAAATACAGCCGAATGTGCCAACGAGGGACAACAGTTAGGCGGCATCACTTAAGCCATACCGCGAAATTCTTTTCGTCGCTCGCAACAAAACAAACGGACCGAAATAATCCAACAACAGAGGGAAAGTGAGAGAAGAGTTACCTAGAACATTTCGCCATAAAATACTGCTAAATACTTTGGCCAAGTAATTTCACCGGAATGCCAAACTCGAAATCCGATGTCGACACGAAAATGATATTTGAATCGTTTGATGCGAAAGTTACGGTGGTTTTAGTGGAAGTCTCGAGGTATTTCACTAGCGAAAGTGTCGCAAGCTATCTTCCACATGATACCTTCAAATATATTGCATATATATATATATGTATGTATGTATGTATA
>JAOPUG010000001.1:29820666-29837929 GCA_027564375.1 Micropterix facetella | reverse complement strand
GGCCACTAACGAAAAAGCGTTATGCGGGGCGCGTGAGACGGCAGCGCCGCTCGATATATCAAGTGTATAAACGTTTTATATTTGTAAAAGCGTAAGGAACTTCGTTTCTGACGGGGGGATCCCCTACCGCACATTTTTTTATTATGGTTTTTTTTTTCATAAAGGCCACTTTTATCCGAAGGTACAACATGTATGTACCTTCGGACAAAACGTTTGTACCTTCGGACAGTATGTGAACTCATCGACAGTATTTTTTAAGGCAGGTAAATCCTAAATTCATGACCAATTTTAAGAAAAATAGTTTATTCACGTTTATTTACGAGGCACAACAATTCAATAGAGTATTCAGAGTCACAAGATTCATTGAGAGCATAACAGTTTTGACTTACAAACAGGTCCTCCTCGTCCCTCTCGGGGATGTTTTTGTGAGGTTCTTAGACACACAAATATGGTGGAACTGTTTCTTATGTACGCTACATTTGAAACCATGATGTGAAATTAGGTATTATGCACTTATGATATTTTTCTATTAGTTTATTCGATAGAATCTGAATTTTGATCGTGCTGGGGTGTGGATTCACCGTGAAGCAAGCACCTTTATTTTGGGAGGATTTCTTTTAGATTTCAATTCCAATATCTTCGAGGATTTCTTTTAGATTTCAATTTTAAATTTTGCAGGTCTCTTTTCATTTGCGTTGTTTAAAATATCTTGTTTTTTTGGCGTATCCGTAAGGATTCTAGTCTTTCCTGGCTTTCGCCCTTTTGTACCTTTTCTAGGAGGCACTTTTTGAAAAGGTCGGACCGTTTCTGGTGTTACTGGGCTATGATAATGATGCTCATACATACGGGTAATCTCGGATTTATGATCCTGGTAAATTAGATAATTTTCTTTAGACACATTTTAAGTGGAAGTTCTTGGAGTTTCAGAAATTTCATTAAGTATGACAGAGTGTTCTATATTTTGATCTGCAGATGGAAGTCTTGGACGATCGGTAACATAAGATGACAGGAATTCTTCATCACTAAATATATCTGGATTTAGGGGGCAGATTCTTGTGATTTTGAACCCCTGAATAATGTACTTTGAGTGTATGATTTAGGATAGGCTTCTCCTGCGAGCTCTACTATTTCGTAGATCGAGATAGGTCTCCCTGGATGATTTAGAATCCAAATGTCAGCAACTTTGTTGTAAAATGTCTTATATGGTCCAAAGATGCACCGGTCTAGTGGCTGCATCTTTTGTGATGTGTGGGGACCATTGTCTCATGTTTGTCGATAATTTCTATCGAGATATGAGTCTCGTGATTATCCATGATTATGGATAAAACTGGATGGTCAGGAGATGGTTTAACAAATTTAATGAAATGGTCAAGAATTTGGACCGCGTTCTCCAGACACTAGTTTCCCCAATTATTTTATTGATTTAGGGGCTAGAGCTTTGCTAGGATCGTGAACTGTTGTATCGCCACTCTCATCCAAAATATAGATATTTTCAGGGGAAAATTTGTGTGTTATCATAACACTACGTAATTTTTTGAAAAAAAAAGTGTAACGTTTGTTATGTTGAACTCGTAGACTTGAGGATATAAACTAGCATGTCTAAGTTGAATTCCCTTACGTTGTAATATACAGATGTCGTAATTCTGACTTCAATAATAAATCTTTCATTTATATAAGTAAAAATGAGATTACCAAAATAAAAAATAACTTTCTTTTTTTCTGAAATTTTCTCGACGATATTTCTACGGCGCGTTTTTGACAGCCCACTGATTTTGACAGGTCAGTGTTGGCAAATGTGACATGTAGAATTCCACTAAGATGCCATTGGCTAAATTAATCTTTACTGTTGAAAGTTATGACCACTGTCCGATGGTACATGTGTCCGAAGATACATGACTTGTCCCTACCTGGTCTGCAGGCAGCACGGGTCCTAATTTTCAACGAATCTGTATGGTAAAATGATGACCACTGTCCGATGGTACATGTGTCCGAAGATACACGACTTGTCCCTACCTGGTCTGCAGGCAGTACGGCTCCTAATTTTCAACGGATTTGTATGGTGAAAAGGTTCATGGTTCTGATATCTACTGTAAACTTTGACGGTATATTGTCTATACCGTTTGAAGGATAAATCAAATATTAAAATGACACGTTAAAGCAACATTCTCGCAAATCAAATACACCTTTATTTTCCCTAGATTGAATGGAGAATATCATCAATAGGTTGCAAAAAGGACCCAGGGGGTTTAATTACGGTTTCAAGGGTTTCAGGTTTTATTTATGTTCGTACACGTACAATTTGGCAGGAAAATTACATATAAGAAATAAGTAGTAAAAAAAAATAAAAAATACTACATGGAAACAAAAATACCAAATTTACAATAGAAAAATGGTAACAAATACCAAATGCACTGTGACTATAAAAGGTGCTACAATAGAACCACACCAAAGGTCACAGTCTTCAGGCGGCGAGCGCACGGAGAGGTCGTGCTGCCACCACAATGCACACCCGGAGCGTCGCATCATGGCGATCCGCCCGCCAAATCGGTAATCTCCCGCCCAGCGAGGCGTCGGACGCGACGGTTTACGGACGGTCCCTAACTACGGGACCCCTTCCCTCAACAGAAGCCCGCGCGCGCCGGCCCCGGCTCAGTGATGGCTCAGTGATGGCTCAGTGAAGCCGCGATAGCAACATTGCGTCGGAGTCCCCAGCCGCCTACCTGCAGCGACCGCGAATGACTACGTGAAGGTAGTCCCCACCACAGTCACCAGCCCAACGTGTCGGCGGTGTTCCCGGCCCTCCAAACTTCACCAACTCAACAAAAAACGAAGCCGACTCAGAAGAGAGTCCAGATGAATGCATGCCCGCTAGTGAGCGGACACAACCCGGCACACCAAGTAAGCGCCAAGTGCGCGTTGGGAGCGCTACCGGGCCCGCACGGATCGTGCGCGTCCAGGTATGCAGAATTTTCGAACACACCAAATGGTCTTCAGGCGGCGAGTGCACGGAGAAGGTCGTGCCTGTCGCCGCAATGCGCAACCGGAGCGTCGCGTCACGGCGATCCACCCGCCAAA
The DNA here is from genome assembly GCA_027564375.1 of Micropterix facetella. Classification (NCBI taxonomy): domain Eukaryota; kingdom Metazoa; phylum Arthropoda; class Insecta; order Lepidoptera; family Micropterigidae; genus Micropterix; species Micropterix facetella. The sequence goes on along the minus strand of JAOPUG010000001.1, from coordinate 29,834,854 downwards.
TCGGTAGTCTCCCGCCCCGCGAGGCGTCGGACGCGACGGTCTACGGATGGTCCTAAACTCCGGGACCACTTCCCTCAACGAAAGCCCGCGCGCGCGTTGGAGGTCGTGCGCACCGGCCCCGGTAGCCTTCAAAGCCGCGACAGTAACATCGCGTCAGAGAGTCCCCAGCCGCTTACCTGCAGCGACCGCGAATGACTAAGTGAAGATAGTCCCAGCAGCCATCATCGGCCCAACACGTCGGCGGTGTGGCTGGCCCTCCAGACTTCACCAACTCCAAAAATCGAAGTCGACTTGGAAGAGAGTCCAGAAGAATGCATGTCCGCCAGTGGTCGGACACACTCCGTTACACCAAGTAAGCGCCAATTGCGCGTTGGGTGCGACACCGGGCCAGCACGGGTCGTGCGCGTCCAGGTAGGCAGAATTTTCAACGCCACACCAAATACCACACAAATATTCTTCTTCTTCTTCTTTCAACATACTTCTAGTAGTATTATATCACAATAATTATATTAAGCAATCAATATTATTGTACTTGTAATTAGTATAATACAAACATTTCAATTCAATTTATCATAACAGACAAGGCTTTCTTAAATATCAACATAAAACACACATAATATACAACATTAGTACAGCATTCACTACATTTAATTTGTTTATATATTAATAAACAAATTCTTTATCCCTGTACATTACATATCTTCACTCGTATTTGATTTTCCTTTATTATTTTGACGACAAATAAGAATCAGTCTTCTTATGGATTAAAGTTCAATACATTAACATCTTAGTTATTGCATGTCCGACGAGAGTGCATTAACATTTCTTCAACTTTCTTCAACTTTTTAGAGGCTGTTTCTGACTAGTATTCAACAAATTATAATCATTACGTTAAATCAACATATATAATATATAAATTTTACACCCTATAACTTTTACGGTATATAGACTTAAAGATTTTACTGCACAACATTCGCACAATACTGCTAATATTAAGGAATTATGACAAAACTATGATCAATAAGTATTCTTTTATTTTCAAAATATAATTACATATCCTCTATTTACATAATTATATTTTAGTTCTCTCTCTACTTTAATTTTCTTGATAAAAATATCAAGACCGATTAAAGACAATTTTCAGTTAAACACTTATAGTTATTTTTCTACAACTCAATCTCGTTTTTCTTTATTAATACATTATTTCTCTCTTTTATTTATTCATTTGGATAACGTCCTGCCCGAATACCTCTGGCTCAAGGTGCCCGGACGACTTCTCGCCGCTCAGTGTGACCTGCACATTGCATATGTTTATAGACCTGGCAGAGGGCCAACATGCCAAAGTCCAATCGATACCTTTATGGAGTTGTGTATTTTTCTCAAAACCCAGTACCTGAGGGATCTGAAACTCCCTACTATCACATGCAAGAGAGTGCATGACAGCTTGGACTCCATTAGAGCGTCTTTCGTTGTTGATACCATTCGCCAGTCTCGAATAATTTAACGGCATTCCCACTGACAGGGATCGCTGGCTAGATATAGTTCAATCAAACACAGACCTGTACGTAGATCACGCAGTAGATCTGTTTATACCGAAGGACCCCCATCACCCATCTTTAGATATTGAAATTAGGAATACTCAATAGGCACCATTACGCGAACCATCTCGTCTTGTTTATCATTTTCATCAGGAGACTACACGACAATCAATAATTATTTGTCCACTAATCGAACGCTTTAAGGCAGACAAAGTAGTCGATAATTTTTACGCAGTAATTAGCGAGGCGATTGAGTTATACGTACCGCATATAATATCCCGCAAAGTATCACATCCAAGTTGGTTTCTCCAGCTCTAATGAATGTAATGAAGGAGAAATCCATGTACCATAGAAAGTGGTAGAACCACGGAAACCTTTACGATTACGAAAAATTTGCACTCTTGCGGCGAACTCACAAAGCTCTGCAATAACAATGTTTTTCGAGGTTTATTGCAAACATGGAGGGTAGCATTAAGCACAATCCAAAGCATATCTGGTCATATGTCAATTCGTAAAAGGAAAAAGCGTTCCGCAGTTCATGAATTCAAGGGAAAAACGTTGCAACCGATGGGCCCGAAATTTGTTGGCAACTTTGACAAACTGTTCAAACCGCGTACAAAGTCAACAGTTGGCAGTCCATAAGGTCCCTATGGACCGCCAGCTCATAAACCAGGATCATAAGGTCCCTATAATTCGCATATAACTTCGATCATTACACAATATTGTGACCGATTGTAAGAGCTATGTTGAGATAATAAAAGACTACATATTAAAATGCATTAGAGACATAGATATTCACAAGGTTGGAAGATGTGGCTCATTTTCAACAGTCTTCGTAAGGAACTACGCCATCTATTTAGCACACCCTCTTACATTAATATATCTATTGTTTCTCTCTCTCTCTCTCTCTCTCTCTCTCTCTCTCTCTCTCTCTCTCTCTCTCTCTCTCTCTCTCTCTTTCTCTCTCACTTCTCAAGGCGTATTTCAAACGAAGTAGGAAGAAGCTCACAAAAAAGCTGTAGAAACCACGTTAGTAACTACGGACCAGTGTCAATCATCTCAGTCCTGAGTACTCTTTGAAGAAGTGGTTTGCGCACAGCTATACCCTTACCTCTCTATGCTCCTACCAGCACGGCAACATGGTTTTCTCAAGCAGCGCTCTGTGGTATCAAATTTGGAAGGATACATCAACTTAATTATCAAGGCTATAGATAACCAGGAACAAGTGGATGCGATATACGAGATACATATTTTGCAAAAGCATTCGACCGTTTCAACTATGCCATACTTTTAGATAAATTAAAGGGATTAAGAGTTCACGGCGACCTATTTACACGGAAATCGTTATAAGGCAACAAACGTCACCGAGTTGTACATGGACGGTTCTCACATGGGTTCTCAACTACTTTTTAACATGTACCTACAATATAATAGGAGTGTGCTTCAAAAATGGACTTTGTATACTATACGATGATGATTCAAAATTTACGCGAAAGGGCATTACTTCGTCATGATTACATCACCCCACTAGGTATATGGTCTGATGGATAATAAGTGCTGTGATGTTTGCTGAGCCTGGCGCCTTTGCTTTCCTTCTTCCTTTTCAAAAGAACCAATACTTTTATACGGAGGATATAATATAATATAATATAATATATTACATATTATACATAATGTAACCATAATATACATAATATAATATAATATTAGCTACAGTGAGGATATTTATTTCCTTGGAAAGATCTCACCTTTTAAGGAAATTTTAATCTTTTAAACGCGTTTTTGCTTTTAAAATAATTTAGTGATCAAATTTATTTTTGTCCATTCAAAACTTTTTATTTTAAATAACCGCCTAAACTTCTAATTTTTCGTAGTTACTATAAAACCCTATAGAATCTGAAATGGAAGACTATAGCAGTTGTTTGACATTATAAATAAGATACAACGAGTTTATCGTGTGAAATTATCGCGCTTGATAGCACCACGACGTTTCGGCGAGGATGTAACCGCTATTATCCAGGGTAGACTGGAGTGCTGTCAATCGCTATCCCTTGTTCTGCAGGCGTAGGCGGCAACTGCTGATGTAACTACGCAGATTACAACGATGGTGAGTCGGCGGGCTCAGCGCGCGTGAATTTCATCCATGCACACAACACTCACTGTTACGCCCTTGCGCTCGTTGATGGGCATTGAGAACATTTTAAGAAGAGAATTCCACGTAGTAGAGACTTTCAAACAGTCGACTCTATTGAAGTTATAGAATCAATCACATAATTGTAATGCAAAGAAACTTCTCTCCATTTTGATACATCTCACCAGACAGTTGTAGATGTGGCTCTTAAGTAGTATGTATTATTTAATTACTAATTCGTTCTCGGAGTAGCAAGTGCTGGTGATGTTTTTAAATAAATTGTTTGCCCTCGCCCCGGTAAGCTTTTCCTTCCGTCTTGTCGCCGTGGCGTCTTAATGCCACTTGTACTTTTTTCTTGTTTGCTCGGTTGTGATAAAATAACTCAATTTATATCTCGCAACGAGGCCCGCAAAGCCTAGGGACAAACAAGGGGATGAGGTATCTCACAGATGAGAAGTAAACAAGTGCTTTAAAATAAACCGCTCGCGGTGTGGAAGGTGTCGTAGCCGAGAAAAACGTTTAAAATGGGTGAGCGATCATCCACTATGCGATAGAGAATTTTCTGTTTTCAAGAATTAGGGCGGAACAGCAAAAAAATATTTATTTTATTTACATATATGGAGTGGATATGCAAAATGCGTTATTTTAAAAAATAAATCTAATGTTGCAGTTTTTTCAAGTAGTCCATTTGCTGGCGCTTAAAATCCGAACAATAAAACTAAACTTGCAAAATGCATTTTGGGTATATAAGAAAGCAATATAAACAAATAGTTACCTACTATTTTATAATAATAGGTACATATTATTTTAATAATAATAAAAGGAATAAAGGTGAATTATAAAAAAAGATGAATAAATATTGTAAAATAGTTTTATACTTTTTATTTAAAAAAAGTATTAATATTATTGACTAAAAAATACATACTGTAGGCCTAGTAATTCGACTACACTTGCAAAGCTTCTTTTGTCCACTGTTCACTTGCAAAAAGCATTACGCCCAAATTCAAATTATTACAATTCTAAAAGAAAACAAAAATCTAACGAGAGTTTTTTGTCCAAGCTAGAGGTCTTTTAAATTATCGCAAAAAAACCTTTTCCTTTGCAGGATTTTGACATTTGGACCATAGTTTTCGACCATTTCTGAAAATTCTTTTTTGACGACAAAATGCGTTTTGCATTTCCGTTCCACATATTATAAGAGCAGAAAATATGAAATCAAAAACTATCATAGTGGTTAGACATTGTACCAAATACCCAGGCATAATTATAGATAACCGACTTAGGTAGCAAGATCATATAGAGTTACTTAGCTCGCGAAATCAGAAAATTACCTTATGTATTTAAAGAGATGAGAAATAATTTAGGCCCGGGAACGATCAAAATATTTTACTATTCTTTGTGTTAGAGCCTTTTGAGCAATAGAATAATTGGCCGGTGCAGATGCTGATAAACATAAGGAAGTCATTACCCTGAATATTGCTCAAAAATGCGTTTTAAAAATTGTTTCGCAAAAACCGTCAAAATAACCTATAAGTCTATTTAAGGAGTACGAGGTTACGAACACTATATAATTAAGTAAAATACTCGTAACTACACTGTCACATGTATAACTTAACATAAAAAGAGCGATTCCCATAAAAGAACAAATAACAGAATATCCTATTATTGGAAAATAGTGATTCCCAAAATTAAAACCACTTTTGGAGAGCTATCTTTTCTCTTTTTCCCCTCAAGATAATTCAACCCCGTTTAACATTAAAACTGAAGAAAATGGAAAACATTTAAAAAAAATTAACAGCTTGATTTTTAAAAACACGCAAACAACATATTGAGAATTCGCTAAAGATAATTATATAATCGATAATTGCGAAAAATGTATATTATTAAGAAAATTTGCGATAAATATTAAGAGGAAATTTTAGATATTTTTATTTTTGAAGATTTGCTTTCGTTATTTGATTTCAAGCCCTTTGTAAGAGATTTCACTTTTTGTACATGTGAACATCTATTTTTACGGTTTTCCCGTATTTTTCTTGATTTTCTTGTGATTTCCATGTATGAAAACCTTGTTTTCAGAATATGACTTCGAAATGTAAACATAACCTATACACATTTGATATCTGACAAGTGTTAGATTGTTTACCAGTGTTGCAAAAATTTAAAGAAAAAAAACTAATAATATCTTAATGTCGTTTGTAAAAATACTAAATAATTTGTAAAATCACCCATAAAATCATTCAATATGATTGGGAATTTATACCATTTTATTTTTTTCTGTCATCTCCCAAAAATTGGTTCCTCCTCTGGCGTTCTATGTTTTATGGTTGCCTTTAGATAACATGGCGGCTATAGCCAGCTTTTTGGGAGACATTTCTTGTGAGCGAAAGGTGGCTGAGTTTCTTTTATCAAGGGCCGGTAGGCTAAGCACCTTTTAATAGGGTGGAGTGCTCCAATTTTTTCGTTTCGGCGTTTTTGTTTTAAAATTATTTAAATACTGTAGAATCAGTTTATTATTTAGTAACTCTTTCTTTTCCGGTGTCATACCGTTAAACCACTTGCAACCTATTTTTTTTCCGACTTTTCGTCTAGTGATGTGAGCGACATTGTTGCATTCGCCGTCGCTGCAAATTACTTCTATTTTTATACGCACATTTTGTTAGTTTGTTAAGGGAAAAATTAATAACGGATTCATGCTAATACCTCTTTTTTTTGGTCGTGGCTCAGCGCATTAGTCTTTCCTACCTTGTATTTTTTTTGGTGTTGCTTTAGAACACTAATGTATCTATTAAAAATCTAGGTCATTTCTTGTTTTTTTTTATTGTTGAAAACATCTGACCAATTATATATTGAATTCTAGCAAATTGTAGCTTCATTTTTTTTATTGGGGTTTGAAGCGGGCTACTGTGCAAAATGGCTAGATATTTCTATAGCTTACCCAATCCCTGTGAATTTTCGTTTTGGTTTAGAGTCTTAATGGAAGTATGACCTATTCCAACACGTTTCTCTCGCCACTACTATTCCAAAAATATCCGTTTTCGGTATGCTTGCTATAACCTATTGGTCAGATCCTCCTCGAGGCCAAGTAAATCAGGATGCGCCTGCGGCAGCACCTACAGGACTCGGATCGAATTTGCTGCCACCTGGTAGGGCTTAGGGTAATCCAGGAGGAACCTAGTTAAGATCGGATCACGGGAAATCTTCAGACGGACAAACAAACAAACAAACGCACGGCACGCATGAGACTATATGACCCGTCCTATGTAATACTACAGACTTATTTTCATAGAAAAAAATATCCATAGGAGAGAAACTACTCACTAGAGCAGCGACTTCTGAAGTTTTAGGCTTGTAATATGATGTTTTGGTGCACTCTTGGTGGAGCCTATAACTATGCATTTCGTATTTATTATGTTTTATAGCTTCCCAGTAAAGTAAAATAACCTAATATGCTTAAACTTTCTACAATTGGATAGGTCTCTAAATTGTTTTGGAAAAATAAAATTGAAATTAAATATCAAATAAAGCAAAACAAGTTATCACTCTGAATCGTAAACTTTTTGAAACATTCTAAAACTTTTCTATCACACAATTACAACTTGTAAAAGGAAGGGAGCATCGAAGAGGAAGTTTTTACGCAGATAAGCTCAATCCGCCATGGAACCGAAATTTGTCACTGTGCGGCGAATATTACCTATCTTTTAATAGAAAATTATTTTTACGGTAATTTCAAAAGCTGTTTTGTACAGAACTTATTTACTAACCTAATTTACTATCTTATCTACAGGATAAAGTTACCCTGCTATAGTCGCCGCATAACAAAATGGTCTCTGAGACTATAAAATTCGGAGACCGACCGGCAGGTACCTGCAGTCATTCTCCGTAAGACTATGCACGTGCGAAAGAGATCGCATGATTCTACTAGTTCGTCGCGAGTGGCCACTTTGTAATGCGGCGACTATAGAAATTCATGGTATCGCACTTCGATCTAGTCAGAATAACATAATTTGTATCCCGAGTCATATTACGTCGTTTTATGCTTACTCCTTCTCTGTCCACGCAGTTCTACTATGGAACCAGCTCCCTCCAAATATCAGAGATGTACAATCGTTTTCTGCGTTCAAGTTACTTCTGAACATATCATTGCTTCTCTCACTAATAACCTCGATCTGACTGAAGAACTGCTAAATATTCGGTCTTCGAGAGTGTGATATGACAACTATGCATCCGAACGTAGGCCTCAATTGAAGTGGTTACCCATACCCCAAAGGAGAAATATTCATTTATTTACATTCCTTTTCCGCGTGTTCTCGTCGTCTGCACCGTCCTATCTTTTAGACCTATTCAAGCCATTATTTTCCCACAGCCAACAGCTTCGATCGGTCTCTAGCAATCTTTTGAAAATCCCTTTCTATTCTCGTATTCTTTTCGTATTCTTTTAGCGTCCATGCTGCAAGATATTGGATTCGGAGTCGGACTTTTACGGGTGGAGCTTGGTACGTAGATTTGTATACGTCCTAAGTCTCTGCGTTTCGCCTCGGTGCGATAAAACGATAAATATCGTTAAAACGAGGTGGACGGATTCGCCCGTAGCAGGTGACATATAAATCTGCAAGATTTTGGAATGGTCTCCCGAATAACACAAGGGACTCACCTTCTATACGATCCTTTAAAAGTTGCCTTAAACATTACTACCTCTCATATATAAGTAATAAGTTCTTTATCTCTTTTCCTTCGTGTCGCCTTTCTAAACTTCCTCCTCCTGTGCATAACTTAATACCTTTTTAGCTTTTTAGTATTCTCGTATGTTTTCAACTATGATATACGCTCATTGATATTACGCCAAATGTTAGCTGTTAAATATTGCCAATGGAAGCGAGTAAGGAATTTTTATTATTATTATTATGTACACGTTCCCTCCTAATATCCTTTTTCCTTTGCTGTGACCTGTTATTTTATTTTTTTCAATAGCGTTTATCACATTGCAATGCAGATAATTACTAGTTGCAACTTTGGATTTAAGACCATTACTCGTACGAACCCGTCACCCCGAGGAGTTTCAACGAACTATCGCTATATGGCCCGGAGATGAATGTAAGGAATTTGGACAATACATATCTACAATCCAACGTTGTCTCAGCCCGCTAGAGTCCGACTCCTTACCACGAGGCACTGGGAATTTTCAAACCCAGTTGGATATCCTCGTGCCCTCGCTCCCAAATTTAGACGGATTTCTCCATCCACCCGTTTGGTCTCGGGCTCGAAGTCGCTTACACAACCTCTACCTGTCGTAATAACGCGGCATTCCGTAACTTGGAAATATGGCGGAGCCGTGGCGTCCTTTACTCGGATAGCCACCCGAGATTGGGTGTCCATCGGGTCATTTCTAAGGGTAGACGATGACAGATCGACACCTACCCCTCGCGCCTTAAGAAGCATTACGCAACTAGACTCCCCCGACTATTCGTCAATTAAACAATGCTGGTAAACCGACCAATTCATCAACCGTCTAGGTCCGACCGCAAATCAGGTTTCACCGGATTAGGCCCTTTTCGGAGAAGCTGCTGGATGAGAGTTGATTTGTGATTCGGGCCGACCGGTGTTACACGATGGTCATGTAGCCAGAGCTGCACAGGGCCCATTAGGCCCTAATTACTAGTTACAGTAACATCTAGTTAATACAGTGGCTAAACTGCCCGGCAACTCTCGAATTAACACTATGGTTGGCTGTAAGAGATTGCCTAAGGCCATGTACCTGGAAAGCGCGATAAATCGCGCACTCGAAAACAGTAGACGATGTCCGGGGCCACTCATATCGGAGAGTCGAGTCGGGCGGGCGACATTATAGAGTTGACTCTCTCCCTCCCATTCTTTGTCAATTGTTTTAAATTATCGATCTAGCGTGCGACAATCGCACACTCTACGTTTGGCCGCGGTATTAGCGTGATAAGCCCAGCCCATCTTGTAGAAATGCTTATTTTGTTCAATAAAGAGTTATATTATTATTATTATTATTATTGTACTCTCCTATGAAAAACATTTACAACGCTTTCATGAACAATGTCCAAATATAATATAATTAGCATGAGCACGTATAAAAGTACGAGTATATGTATGATAGGTATATATTACAAAAATTAAAAAGTAGGAGATTTTAAGTAGACTGGATTTGATTATTTCCCTTGCCATATTATTAGAGCCACCCTTCATTTCAGTACTCATTTACAGTTTTCAAAATATGTAAACGTTTAAATAATATTTTCTTTTTATTATTCATGGTTATTCATTGAATTATCTTGGCATATATGTAAATGATAAAACTATTTAGCCACTATATAACAAACGGATTTTACTACCTAAAATAACAAAATCCTTAACTTTTCATCAGAATTACATTGGTCGTCTTCATGGGGAGAATGGTGGAGGTAAGGTCGTTTATTATTACTATTTTTATATCAAACAACGAAAAAGGTTATGGAGTTCGTATTAATTTTGTATAATTATAAACTTTTCTGTCTAATGAATTGATACATCTGGTTTTTGACATACAGAATTATTATTTTTATTTGTATTAGTGTAGTTTTTGGTAATTATTTTAAACTTAAACGTTATAAACGAGTCTGCGTCCGTACATCAAAGTCGCGGTCAGAATAGAGATAGGCGACGTATATACCCATCAGGCATTTTCCCGTATACAAATAATACGTATTATTGCCTAAACAAGTATTACGTATCTGTCATTGCTCAGACGCATCGTCACCTATCGTCCGCTATCATAACTACTTGTTCTTGTACTAGTTCATGCTAGTATCGACAAATTTATATCACAAATACTGTAATTTTAACACGCCGGTACTTAATCTCTCTGTGTTGCCAAGAGCTCACCATATTTTTGACCCGTCCATAGTATTACGTAGTACGGGCTATGTACATAGTCTCATGCATGCTGTACGTCCTTCCGTCCATCCAAAGACTTTCCGTGATTCGATCTTAATCAAACTCGATATGCAGCCTCCCTGGGTGACTACAAGAATTACCCGGTGGCAGCAAATTAAATCCGAGTATTTAAGTTTTATCTGGTGAAAACAAAACGATAACTTTGATAGATACAATTTCATCGCATGACGCATTCCCTTCCATACTGCCGATGGCAAGCCACATTGGGAAACACACAGCAGGGTACATTGCGCATAAATTTGTGTGGGACTAGGAAGTGGCGTGTCTCTTTCTTTTGTATGAAATTGTGTGAAAGAGAGATATGCTTCGGCGCAGTCTACGCCAGGATTTTGAGAATCAGACAGAGCGCGTTCTGTATTTTTATTTAAGCGACTGGGGAGTACTACGTCTCTTTCGTTTGTATACGATAATGTGAAAAAGAGTCACGCTTTTGGCACAGTTTATGTGCATACCCACCAACGTCTGTTGGGTTCATATGCTGCATGGCGCTTTTGTTGGGCCTTCCTCAGTTGATGTGGATTATAAAAAGACAATGGATAAGTAGATAATAAAACTAAAGCATTAATATGAGCCGATTACTATCTTTTAAGCGGAAATAAAGTCGGTCGTTCGTTGGTATTCAGGTTTATTCAATTCAAATTATCAGAAAAATAAAATTCTTTAATATATGTTAACTGCTATTGATGTTCTTCTCAGGGTCGCGACCGAGAGCCAGAACCCCAATCTAGTATGTTTTCGGTTGTCGCTGATAAAATGTTTATTGCAAATTTTAAGTATTATTTATTTGTTTAAAAACATATTCCTGTTGATCTCTTGTGTTCTATTATAATTTTAGTGATATTATGGTAAGGCGCTCGTAAGGGGTGGAAAATATTTATTGTAAACTGTTTGGATTTATGGCCCGTCCGTAGTATTATGTAGGATGGGCATATAGTCTGATACATGCTATGCATCGGTCCGTCCGTCCGAGGGCTTCCTGTGGTCCAATCTCTATCAAATTTGGTATGCCGCCTGTCTGGGTGATGCCAAGCAATATTCGGCGGCAGCATTTTCGACCCGAGTCGTGCAGGTGCATCGTGGCTTACTTGGCCTAGAGAGGACCTGACCAATACATAGAGCAAGCATAGCGTATATGGATGTTTTTGGAATCGTGGTTATGGGAAAAACTTATTGGAATAGGTTTTTAGCCATTTTGGATAAGTAAACGATTACCAATCACGGGACGCGCCAAATTGCCGATATATATCGCTACGTTTCCTGTTAATATTTAATTAAATGACATACTTTCCGAAGAATTAAAAAAATCTAAAAATCGCGATTATCATAGTTATTAAAAATTATAACTCCCTCCACCTATAGTCACGATCCTTGGTCGCGTGCACATTTACAAGCAATACATCCACATTGTCGCTTCTGTGAGTAAATATATATTATATGGATTTGTGGATGCCGTCTACGGGTTTCGTGGGCATAATTAATTTCTCGTGGAAAATGTTTTTTTATTTAGGTTTTCGGTACCTACACTTCCTGCATACTGAATGGCAGACCGCGCAAATGGGCGACATAATGCGCCATAGAATACATGTCAGTCACCATTCTTAGTGAAAACGATTTTTTCTAGCACTATCTCCGGCTTTGTCTTGTGTCCTCCTTTCTTCTCTTGCTGATTTTTTTTCGCTATGGCAGTGCGTTCTTTTCGTTCGGTCTGTGTCGCAGTGTTGTGAATTTTTCTTTTCTGTGTTTGTGTCGCTTGTATATTTTTGTCTATATTTAATTCACTCTAATAGATTAGAAAAAAGCCCGTTCCTAACGGCCTGGTTGCTATGAATTGGATTTTGTCCGATCCAAAATAGGAGTGAAGTGAATTGAGTGAAAAAGGGGTCGCTCGGCACTAAAACAACCAATCACCATTGTCTATCGCATTCGCATCCAAGTATATATTTTCGGGGCCATTTGGCCCTGATGCAAATAAAAATAAGCGATGACATCTTAGTCTGGGCGTGGTTCTCGTCGGCGCCACTGATCAGCTAAACGCAGAGCGGTCGACTGACTCCTTGACTGCCTCGCAGCGCTGGTCTGACCATACCGTAACAGAGCGTTGCCAGTCAGATTTGTAAAAATGGCGCTGTCAAATGCTTCATACGTTTTAATCCATTAATTTATAAGTCGGCATCGTTAATAATTCTACGGAAACAAAAGATTTTTTTGCTACCTAATCTATTTTCTGTTCTATTCTTAATGTATTCTTTCTTTTGACGTGAAACGTCATTAAAATGAAAACTGAAACATACGGGTGCCAAGACAGAAATGCGAACCATAACGAAAAGGTATATATTTGTCTTGTCTCAATAGTTCTCAAACTATTGTCTTATAGAAGTAAGTGCGGTGTCATTATTTAACTTATATAGTCAGCTAGCTGATACGATCTTGAGTTTGCGTCTGGGGTGGGCGACGGGATAGGGGGGGGGGGCAACGCGCGGATTGGCGAAAACCGACCATCTCGCTTCGTTCCCTTCAGTGTATATCTCAGACGTGATAGCGCGGTTATTCGTGCGTGTGTGTAGAGTTCATAATGACCCACTGATTTAAACAAAAAATAAGTGTATTTTGGATTATTTATACTTTAAAAATGTAAAGTAAGTCTATAAAAAGTATTGGAAAACATTATGTCGGCCTTAGCTCATGCAAAAGCAAGCAGAATTGTTGGAAAGAGGAAGCTATGGGCCACGCATAGGTACTCCAATGTTCAGCGCCGAGCGAGCGAGACGGTTTCAGGAGCGTGGCAAAGTTGGCACGGCGCGCTCAGTGAACGACACCGTCTTCGCGAGCACCTCTACCGCTGCTGTATCTGTACCATTGGACCATAACAAGTAAAGATACCACCCTTACATCTGTCGGAGACGTCTCCAAACTGAGAGGGATATGAACATCAGTCGAAATGATGCGATGCAAGACTGTTGGCGTGCAGCTGACGAACCGTTTAATCTATCTTGCACCGTTTATGGTCGACTTTGGTTCTAATGAGATTTAAAGAAGGTGAAAGAACCACGTTCGGATCATGGACCATGAAAATTGTCGTAGAATATTAATCGAAATTAATATTCCATAGTTTACATTTCAGTCCTTTACACTTACAGCGATTCGCGGCCATTGACGTTTCACATTTTAAACCAACGGCCACGTGCCCATACACAGCCCCGTCCATTTTTTCCTATGTGTCAGCTACACAACCAGTCGATCTAAAGGAGTTAAAAAAATACAATGAAAATAACATTATATTTGTATGACAACAATAGGACCACAAAAGAGAATTCTGGTTTATATTAGCGGTTCTTTCTACAGGGGAGAAACTTATAGAATCCGCCGGAAAAAATAAATAATGTACTATAATTGTACATTGACGTTCAGCGTAGAATAGAATAGAATAGAATAATTTATTGATTTCCAAAAAATAGCAATTTGTACATAAAATTTAAAATAGTATCACATCGTGCATCTAAAAAACTAATTTAAACATAGCATTTCGGATATTTAAGTCAGATAAATTTCAAATAAGATAACTTGT
>JAOPUG010000001.1:29756475-29772085 GCA_027564375.1 Micropterix facetella | reverse complement strand
TATAAAATTTGCCATCACAGAACATGCAGGTTTCATCATGCACACCTTCATCTGCACCAACAAGACAGTCAGTTTCTGATGAACCTGATTATAAATTTGCTTCTGAGTCTGAGGAATTGGCCACATTAGGCCTTGCTCTTTTAAGTCCCTTATTTTTTGGGTTGTTTATTAGACATTTCTTCGCTTGTGACTCGATCAAATCATTTTTATATGGTGAGCTAGTTATAACTGCTGAAGCATCTGCCTTATGATCTCGGCTCGAAGTTCTTTTCCTTATTTTTGGGACAGGGGATATTTCAAATGGAGTGATTATTGACGAATTTCCCCGAAAAGTGGAAAGTTCTGGCTCTTGGGGATGCGTTGGTGACGGTGTTTCTGTGTCTTCTCCTACTTCCATTATCAGGATTGTATTTAGTTAGTTAGCTGTTGGCCCGCTTAGATTTGGTTGATCAGCTGTTTGCACGATTTCATGTGGTTGGAGGGGTGGGGGAATGGTAGACTCTGCTGCAGCGATGAAGTCAGCTTCGGTGAAAATGTGTCTATTCATAGGCCAAATGTCCGTCAATTTGCAGCCATTTCACCAGTCTGGCATTTATGGTAATCTTTACCGAATAATTCGGCAATGTCAAAAGATATTATAGATCTGCTGTTTTGATGAAGCCATATTCTTATCTCCTCACTATGATAGGTTTCAAGAGGGCCCATGCATTTTTTATCCAACGGCTGCATTTTGTGGGTGCAGTAAGGAGTTAGTGAGACGATCGTTACATAGTTTTTCTTAGCGAAATCGATGACCTCCATATTTTTGGTATGGCTGGAGTGCCCATCGAGAATGAGCAGCACAGGTGATGCCTGGCATGGACTTGTTTTTTGTACGAAGTGTTTACACCACTTCGAAAACAAATTAATCTGGATCCGGCCGGATGGATGAACTACACCAAATGAACCAACTGGTGCTCCCTTCATTAGTTGTAGGTTAATGTTTTTCTGTCATGTTCACATTGTCCTCTTATTTTTACGTTATTACGACTAAGTGATAAATCTAGAATATTTTTTTTCTAAAAATTACGATTTAATAAATATTCTGACTTAATAAACAGTTGCTTAATTTCTAAGAAATTCGCCTCTTCGATAAGGTCATCGCTAAAATAGCGATAACGCCTGGGGAATATTATTTTTAATATAAATATTGGGCAGTTTGATGTGGTATAAGAAGACTTTTTGAACATTCACCCCAGCCAATTGTACTTTAATAAAGAGAAAACTCACATGAAGCAAAAAACACAGAAGATAGCGTGTTGGAATACAGAATATTCGTCAACTCTTTAAACGAATATCCAAGAGTTCTAACCTTCTTAGCAATCAAATAGACTTTCTTCTCCCAGTAACATACCAGCGACTCCAATAAAATTCCAAGATATTTGACTACATACATAAACTAAACGAGTAGCACTGGTTGATTGTTAGAGAATGCGCATCTGAAGATTGGGTACTGTAGGGCGGAAAAATACATATGTAGTACGTTTTGCTGGTATTCAGCACCTAACTTTTCATTTTCGTAAAAGACACAAGTGTCATTTAGTTTTATATAGTTATTTTTAGTCCGAAAGTCGGTGGGAAATATGCTGCTATTATTTATTAAACGGTTAGAAAGAAAAAAATATAACGATCGTATTGTGTTACCGTATGATCGAAGCCCTCAATTAAATTGCAAATTGCGACCTCGCGGCAAATTGGTTCCGTACAGGAAGTGCTCGTCGGTATAAGGGGGGGAGGTGAGGGTTGTAGCAAGTTTTAAGGGAATATTAATTACCCAGAAATACGCCCACGTCTTCAGTTGCCGTTGATTAGCCGAGGTGTTGGCATGATAGATTGAACGCGTTCATTGCCTGAAGCTTTGCGTCATAGTAATATAATTTAATGGCTTCGGGGCGTTCATTATCTGAACCGCGCCGGAGGAAGGATTTTGATTTATTCTCTTCACTCGCCGCTCGTAATTTTATGAAAAAAGAAAGGGGCTCCTACAGGGAAAAAATCCAGCGTCCTACTTTTTCCGAACGTTTTCATATTAAAAATCCCTTTTCAAGAGTCATATTCATTAGGAGTTGCTACCAGGATATTCTTCCGATTTAATTTATGATAATGAGTCTATCTATGTTTAATACCAATACTAATGAAACTTCCTTATATGATATGAAGTAAAACATATTTCCGAAAAATACTACTCAAGCCGAAGTGGAGATTAAGGCCCATTGTCCGCGATGCTACTTAAACAAGCTAGTTACAAACTTAAACCTAAAGACATTGAAGCTACACCAATGAGTAGCTTCAATATCACAGAACTAATATTTCAATGGCGGACCGTACACGACGCGACCAATCATAAACTGGTTCGTAACGCGTTATTATCAAATCACGCGCGACCCGACGTGCTGGTAGGGTTGCCAACCCTCCCAGAATTCCGGAATTTTCCCCGGAAAAGGCGATTATTTTCTAAAATCTCCCGGCTTCCGGAATGCATCTAAAATCTCCCGGATTTTTTCACCGCATAGCCGTCCGCCGCACCTAAGTCAAATTATATACATACCTACTTATATTTTGCTAGAGCTTGACAATGGATGAAGAAATTGACTGGAAAGTATTACAGGATCTGAGTGCTTCTCTGAACGCGCCAATAAATGAGGATAAATTGTACGCTGATTACTGTATACTGCGAGAAGTTCGTGAAGTTGTGGCGAGTAAAAAACAAAGGGTAGATCTGCGCTGAGTATTTTTTTGAAAAATGTAAAGATGCCTCTGGAAAATAAATGAGCAAGTATTAAACATATAATTCGTCCTAGAAGTAACAAAGCATCCATGCTTGTATAATTACAATTTGACGGAGTTAATCAGTAATCTGTTCATTTTTCATATTTGCTATAAAAAATAATTTAATCAAAGTTGACTTCATTAATTAAATAGTAGGAAGTGCTGTATTTTCTTCCATCAGTGTTAAGAGAATTCTCTCTTCGGCACACACACACACTCTCCCTTATTAGTATTTTTATGAATAGCTGAGTAATACTATCCGTACCAGATTACGATAAGAATATTTAGACATTATATTGAACTGCATAAATTTGCTATCATCTTCGCGCAGTTCGTTTTCTGCAACTGACAATCTGCAGTTGATATTATTATCTATATAGGGGTGTATCCAAAATCTTCTTTCTTTCTATGTTGTCTACTATTTATCTTCTTCATTGCTCGAATCACTAATAATGTCGATTATTTCCCAAGCTATACTTTTCCACAATACCACATTGAGTGACTGTTTTTCAACAACTTTGGTAGTAACGTGTACGACTCGGCGTCACCAATTAGATTCTAACTTTAATTACTAACCCGTACCGTTACTTTTGAGTAGCGTCGTGGACGAAAGGCCTTATACACACATGCTACATTTAGGGCAATTACTAAATAAACAACCCTCTTGCATTCAACTTTTAATAATCTATACCTTACCTAACTCAATTCGATCAATGTAAAAAGTAGGAGGCATCTGTATATTACTGTTGCATTTTGGACGTAAAAAAATCTCCAACAACAGATGCGATTATATAAACAGACATTGGTGATTAATTGTACTGTCATCCGCGATTTTAGTACCGAGCGATCGATTTTTCCCACAATTCATTTCAAAAAGAGTTCGTTATCCTATTTTGGATGGGCTAATAGACAAACATAATTAGAATCCAGTTCCATTCTTAGCAATCAACCCATTGTTAATGGGCTTATTTCCGAGTACACTAACACAGACGACTTAACAATATATTGCAAAACAATAGCACTATCGATAGTGTTTATAATAAACAGTTATTTTGAGACAAATAGACTAACCATATCCTTCTCTCGGAACAGATACATCGGCGATAGCTAAATTCCAGCCACGTCTAAAATTCATGACTTGGGATTGCTTGTAAATAGCAAATTTCTATTCGACCAACACATAGAATCTATAGTCGTTAATGCCTTTAGGATGCTACGTTCTTTAGCAAGTCATGTCGGCTGTTTTCCACTACATACATTATGAAGTTGAGTACATTACTTATGTATGTAGTGTCTTGGGATTCGACAGCACTCTGGATACTACATTAAGAGGATAGCGTCCAAAAAAATATTTCTTTGATATTTTAACTTCCGCAGTCGGCTGAGACTCCCAACGTATGAGGAAGGTGCGGAAGTTTTCTGAACCGACTATAATCAACCGCCGTACTGTCGCTGACATCACTTTTTACACGATACGTGGGTCATACTGAAGGTTTCTAAAACTGGCCATTTGCGTTAAAGATATTACATAATTAATTAATATTTATGAGAATAGAACTCTTCGACTGTATTATACATTTCATTCTTTTCATTTCTCATTTATTTTTTCATTGTGGCGCCATCTTAAAAACTGCATTGTTACGTAACGAAGGATTTAAGTCGTGAAAATTTTCCGTGAATGAGATTTTACGATTTTCGCTGTGGTTTAAGAAGAAAGTTACCAAAGGCATTAATTACCGTTTGGTGATGAAGATCTATTTTGTAGCTCTATCTACTTCTGATATAATGAATTCAAACGTGAACTTATTCACCTCCTAGACGATTCAGACAAAGGCCGGCCGGCAACAGCGGTAACAGAAAGTAACATTGATGCTATATGACAACTAATCGAAACGGTTAGCAAATTAATACAATATTGAACGTTGGCATGAGCTAAATGCGAAATATTTTCCACGTACGCCTGATAGGTCTGACGATTTGTATGAGATGGGTACTGGATAAGTTAATGGAAGTTCAAAAATGACAGCGTCTAGAGCGGTGTGATAAAATTATAGAAAATACAACGGGGATCAATCATTAGCAGTATATGATATAATAACAGGAAGTGAAAGCTGGTTATACTATTACGGACCTGAAAGAAAGATTCAATCGGCGGAGTGAGTCATTCCTTTGGAGGATTTTCCGGCGAAAGTCAAGAAAGGTCAAAGCACTGGTAAAATTATGATTGCTTCTTTTTTAGCAAGACGGAATATTACATGATATTGCTACTTGAAAACCAAATAACCGTCACTGCGGATTGATACATTAACATTTCCTTGCCCGGTGTCTTAGAAAAATTTCGTGAAAAGCGTCCTCGAAGCAGAGTAGTCCTCCATCACGCCCAGTCCGCTAGGATGACAACGGAGCTTTCGAAAACCTCAAACGTGGAACTGATGACGCATACCCCATACAGTTTATAAGTGTCTTATGCTACGGGCGAACCAGCCAGCCCGGGTGCTATAACGAAATGTATCGTCTTGTCACCCCGAGACGAACACAAGGACTTGCGGACAGTACGATCCATAAATACAGCTCCGCCACTGCCCGTCAGAGTCCAACCCTTACGGTAAGGCACTGAGCAAAGACACCCAGAAGGCTACGTCGCCCGCTGACTCCCATATTTCGGAAGGATTTATCTATCCTCCCATCTGGTCACGGGTTCGAAGTGGCTTGAGTGGCTTCTACCGAATATGAGCGGTTGTGGCTCGAATATATGTCTGATCTTAGGCGCCCTTTGCCCGGCAATCTCACCCGAGATCGAGTGGCCAACGGATCGGGATTAGGTTAACATCAAACCCCTTTATCATAAGAAGCTACGCTTCTAGGCCCCTTCGGGTCCGATTGAGCAGCATGGGCAGTAAACCGACCTAAGTGCGTCAACCGCCCAGCTCCGCCCGAGATATTCCCTCAGATCAGCACTTTGGCATCTCCAGCTTAGACCTTATTCAATGGGGCTCCCGAATAAGAGCTGCCTCGTGAGTTGAGGCGACCAAGCTGACATAAACGACCATCTAGCCCTAGCTGCACATAACAATTAGCACCCAAATCCCCCATATAATTGTGGTTAGGACCCAAATCCCCCATATAACTGCTACGGGCGAACCCGGTCACCCCGGAGCGTTTCAACGATTATTATCGCTATCATCCCGGAGTGAAACACAGAGACTTGGTGAACGAAAATAAATCACGTAATAAGCTCAACCACTGCCCGTCAGAATCCAACGTCTTACGGCGAGGAACTGGGAATTGTCACCCAGCAGGTAGCCTTACCCCCTGACTCCCATATTTGGTAGGATTCCTCTGACTTCCCGCCTGGTCGCGGGTTGTAAGTCGCTTGTGCGATCCTCTACCTTACTGAAATTATCGCGAATACGAGTAAGCGGCAATGCCTTACTGGAATGCCTTAGCGGCAATGCCTTACAGGGCGCCCTTTGCTAGGCACTACCATTCGAGATTGAATGGCCCACGTATCATTTCTAAGGTTAGTTAACCTAACCTACCCCTCTGTTTTAGGTCGCATTACGCTTCCAAACCCCCCCGGGTCTCAGTCAGTGACAATACCGCCGGCATTCCCGCCCTGTGCGTCAACTGTCTAGTTCCGCCCGAGTTTCCGTCCCTAGATCCACCGCACAGCGGGTTCACCAGGTTAGTCCCTCTTCGAAGAGGCTCCCGGATAGGAGCTGCCCCGCGAGCTGAGCCGGCCAAGTTGACTTAACAGCCATTATATCCCAAGCTACACGGAACCCCTAAGAATCAACCATCCCCCATACAGTCCGGATCTTGCACCCTGTGATTTCTTTTTATTTCCAAAAATTAGTGTTACACTTCGAGGTTCATGTTCATGGCCCCAGAAGTGGCGGTGATAGCGTTCCGAGAAGCCATTGAGGAAACCTCTAAAAAAGATTGAGTCAACTACTTTTCCCACAGGTTTCAAAGAATGAAAAAGTTTATAAATTTTCTTACAGACCTCTACCTGTCGTAATAATGCCGCATTGACCACCTGAGATCGGGTGGCTAGCCGGTCGTTTCAAAGGATAGGCGACGACAGGTCTACATCTACCCCTGCGTCTTAGGTAGCATTGCGCTTCCAGACCTCCCGGCCATTCGTCAGTTGAGCAAGACCAGTAAACCGGCCAATACATCAACCGTCCTCCCGAGGCTTTCCTCCAGATCCGACCACATAGCGGGGTTCACTGGGTTAGTCCCTCTTCCGTGAGCCTGCCGGATGGGTGTTGAGCCATGAGTCAGGCTGACCACGATTACATAAAATTGGCTATTAGGATCCGAGTTACACGACCCCATTAGGCCCCCGGACATTAGTACAATAAATGCTACTACCTATTCTGGATTATGCCGATGGCGATGTTGCATATATCGATGCAAATGAAGGAATTTTCAATAATTTGTCCGTCTACAAAGTCAGTATGATGTTCGTATTAAACTTTCGCAAATACGATTACTTGTTATCCTCTAGCAATAGTATGCAATAGATACAGATTTGAAATCTACATATCCTATCCATGTTGCACAATGTGCTCAACATTCTCACTCTTACCTGAAGGATAAAATCACCCTGCTAGGAAGATATGGTCGCCCGGTTCGAGCAAGTCAGAATAATATTATTTGCATTCCAAGCCGTAATACTTCGCCCTATTATCACGCTTTCGATGTCTTGATCATCGAACCAGTTTCTTCTCTAGCATCCATGGGTTTAATCTATCTACATTTAATAAGTTCAATTAGCCTCTACGTCTCTAC
This sequence comes from Micropterix facetella, assembly GCA_027564375.1. Lineage (NCBI taxonomy): Eukaryota > Metazoa > Arthropoda > Insecta > Lepidoptera > Micropterigidae > Micropterix > Micropterix facetella. The sequence goes on along the minus strand of JAOPUG010000001.1, from coordinate 29,764,480 downwards.
GTTTTAATATGTGTTACTTCTGAAAAATCACTTTCTCTCTTACCATAGGTAGTAATTTCACGCAAGTCCTTTTTTGCTTTGTATGTGAAATTATTCCTTCATGTTGTTTTATTTTGTAAATAATGTAATATTTTTTAAAGTGTTCGAAGTATGTACCTGGCAGCCCTCTTAAAACATTAAATGTTTAATTGTTAAATTTGCAGTAAATAAAACATTTCATTTCATTTCATTTTATTTATTATACATAAACAGGCTGTCGTTATTTATACAGTTATTTAATATAAAATAAATGAATACCTTGGCCAGTTAAGTATCCAAATAGTTACAATAAATCTTATTTACTAAACTAGTCTCTAAGATTACTTCTGTTACGCTATACTTCTTATACGATATTATTATAATTCGAAGCAAATTATAATAAATATATTTTTAGATACAGGCAAGACAAAACACAAAATATAAAATACAAGATACAAAATATTCAAAAATACTTTTTTTTTATAAAAGTTGAGTGTAGACAAACGACAAACTCTGCAAACAGGTGTGCATTTAGTTTGACACCTAGTTTTTAGTACCCACCATAAAATCTCCCAAAAACCACAAGATAGCGTGACTGTGTATGTGTGTGTATGACTGTATTGTGACACAGGAATGAAGTGTAGTGTGACTGTAATGTGACACAGGTTTTTCTAATTATTTAGTATTATTTGTTCGCTTGAGTCCTATTTGCTTATCTGGTTATGATTGCAATCTAAAGGAAGTACCAGAAAAAAATACATAACGAAAATCTATAATAACATACGAGTAAGTATCGTTCACGTAGACAGGTAGGGCTAATGTCATACAGGGAAATCATAAATTCTCCCCTCGCCCTGTTAAAACCGTATGCGAAGAGTCTTTTTGCATGCCGACTATCCTACATCGGCATAAATTATGCACGCAAGGAGCGGCCCTGCGCCCGCGCCACGCCGTGACCGATGACCGCAAACACGTCGTTAATCTTCCTGAGACCGCGGCCGCCCTCGCGTCGGCTTCCGAAGGAGACCCGCAATACTCCGGACCCCGGAAGAAAGAACCCCCAACACGCCCGACCCATTCAACAGTTTGCGATACTGCTTTGTGACAGTGCGAACTCGAACGAATACTAACATAAATACGAATTGGCAAATAAGGTACGCACATGGTTAAATGCAGAAGTTTAAGAGATTCCTTGGAAGAAATATCTAATATTAATATAATTCGGGAAATTGATATTCAAGTACCAGATTCCGGCGATACGTGATATCTCTTTCTGTCTAGCAAGTTTCTAATTACTTTTAAGTTTTTTACTGGTTAGAATTATTACATCTTTTGTAGAGCAATAATGTACATGTCTATGCAGTTTGGGCCTCATGATCAGTGTGTTTATTGGCCGGCCTGGCTTAACTCCTATCCAGCAGCCTCCTCGAAGAGGGAATCTTCGGGTGGCCCTGGTCGATTGCGAGCGAGTATTTGTGCAAACGGTGACTGGCTGGATGGATATAGAAACGTACGTTTCCTAGGAAGCTAGGTAAAATTAACCTGTTGTCAAATATCCTTAGAAACGGCCCGTGGGCCACGATCACGAGTGACGGTCGGCTTGGGCGCGCAAAACTCCGGATTCCTAGGAGTACGCTTTTACAACAGGTAGAAGCCACGCAACGAGAAATTTGCGAAAATCAGGTAATAAAGGCGAAATTATGCCCGGCCGGGTGGCAATTTGGTATTGGACTCGGATGTTGGACAATATCCGCAGCAACGGACAATAGAAATAGCATATATCTTTTCGTCAATGAATTTACTATTCTTATATTGAAAAATGAAGACAGGCATTAAAAATCATTTATGAGCAAAAGAATAAACATGCGAAATAAGTTAAATATAGGTAGCTAAATACTCAAAATTAGTAGTGGAAAATAAAAAATTAAAGAATAATCAAATCAGAATTAAATATTTATTTATAATAAAATTATCAAATCAGGAAAATATAATTATATAAAAGTTTGAACCTGCATATGACTTATAACTGAGATAAAGAATATAACTTATAACTGAAGAACCTTTTTCAGTGGTTCTTAATTTTTGCCGATTTTATGTCACCAGGAAGGGCATTGAAAAAACTTTGGGCACGTATAGGAGCGCTGACCAAAAGTAGTATTCAACCTGGGTATTGTCACATTATTGTCTTTGGAATACCTTTTTGATATGGTATTTTGAGATAAATTATTTATGTGATTAAACTTAATATACATGCCTAGTATTCAAAACATAGTACTCATTAAAAATATCTTCCAAAAGATAATAATACGGCTTTCGCATGAGAATCTTTAAAATCTACTTTTGCGCAATATCTATGGGGTTAAAGAATGATTTTAGATCATTCGCCTTAACCTTTTGTTTAGTAGCTCAAAATAATGTCACACAATTCATAATAAACGCTTTTAATGATCTCGGGCATAAAATATTTTTTTACTCTTTGAAAGTATATCCTAGTTTACACACTTTAGATGCTAATATTTCTGTGTTTACTTGCTATCATAGTCTGTTATCTATTGTGATACCGGGATATTTTGTTGATTCCACTCTTTATAAAATTTGACAGCTGCAACCATTCTGTCTGTTAAATATATGAATAACGTGCTCCAATGAGGTTTGACCTTTAACATTAATACTAAAAGTAATACATTTAGTTTTTTTTCTATATTTAGACTAAGCAGCGAATTATCTAACCATTCAATAACTATATTTATGACTTTGTGGTTTTTCAAATGTCATTTTCCAGTTTTCACCTTCAAATATAATTGCAGTATCATCGGCAAATGATATGGTTCTTCCTACTAGATCACATTGATTATAATTGTAAATTAGAAACAAAATATAGACTTTTTTCCGTAAAATTATCATATTTAAATAATTATTACCATACTTGTAATGAGATGTTGGCAAAAAATTAAACAAGTCATATTATTATTAACATTTATTTGACAAACTCGCCTAACTAGGGCTGAGCCTATTCTAAGGCACACTTTTAAATGTCGGGTTATTAAATCTTCACTGTCAACTTAATCGACAGTTTAGTACTTATTATTAAAATGACAATTAAAAGCAGTCTTAATTTTAATTCATCAAATAATTGAAATTTAAATTCAAAATAATACAAAATAATAAGACGAATCAAAATAATAAAAAATAAAAATCAAATACAATATGTTAACCAAAATAATTAAAATATCACATAGCATTAGGTATCAACAGAAATATAATTGAATAAATAATTATAATAGGCAAACAAAAAGTTACCGTCAAATTAAAAGTATAAAGACATTAAAACAAGTTGTTACATACTTAATAATCATTTTAAATATAAGGAGGAAGAAGAATAGTCAGCGTTTTCATTAAAATCTCCCTTCCTCTTCCACTTACTATTCTGTTAGGAATTTTTTAAACTTTATCATGGTTTCGATATTTCTTATTGCTTCAGAAAGATTGTTCTGTATTCTAGGAGCAATGAATGTGAAATGGCATTACCCAAATGCTGTGTATGTTCTTGGCATTATCATATTACCAGTGTGTGTTGCTCTCGTATTTCTAACTCGCTGTTGATGACTAGGGGGTCATTTTAGATTTAGCACATATTAGTGCTAGCCGAACAAAAAGGTGTCACATCAAAAACATTGCATTCGAAATAAAGATGGCCTGAAAAATATCGAACGGTCTACGCGCTATTATTTTAGAAACATATTTTTGTGCTACTGCTATAGCGTGTAGAGTGGTTTTTGCGCAACCACTTCAGCCTGTCATGCAAAATTCATAGTAGGTATTTTTCATTTTGTGGACCATAATATTTGTGTTTTCCCGGAATATACTAGTATATGCGAGTATCCGCACGTTCATCGTCAGCTTCTCAAAATGTGATTGCCAAAGCATCTATTTTCGATCGTTATTCCGAGGACTTTACCTGTTTTGCTCTTTCTAGAATAATGCAGTTGCAACGCTGGGTATTTTTATCGCATACATGAATGGTTAGGTTATGATATGTATGTGGTTGGCCTATACTATTATTGCTGGAAGTGAGGTGCTTAATATTATCTATGTTTAGACTATGTAGAGAACTGTTTAACCATTCATGGACTTCCTTAATATCCGCATTAGCTGCAGAGTATGCTTTTTCCTGTTATAGCCCTCAAAAATTATGACTGTATCGTAGGTAAAGGAAGTTATTTTGCTGATTATATTGCAAAGGTTATTTATGTAAATATGAAATAAGATGGTCCCGAGAACAGTACCTTGGAGAAGACCATACAGTATGTATTCCGGTTTACTGTATTACCTTGTAATATTAATGGCAAAGATTCGTTTCCTATTTGTCAAATAACTTGTAAACCAGCATAGAGTGGTGCCTCTAAATCCCACATTACCCAACCTCCGAAGCAGCATATCATTCGAAATCATATCGAATGCTTTTGCTAGTTCTAAGTAGTTAAACATTGCTTCCCTTTATCCACATTATCACTAATGATCACATTATCATTTGACCTCCGCAATTGAATCGGATGTGCCCATTCCAAATTGATTTTTAGATATAAAATTGTTATCGCATAAGTATTCCAATACACGATCTTATGAGCGTACACAATTAAGAAGCGCGAACTTTTGCACATTTAAGTGTGTCGGCAAATATGCCTATTTCAAAATTAGAATTCGCAATATACGAAATAGGACAAGTGAGTTTCCTTTTTGACAACTTAAATATTCGTGAATTGGCAATACCCGGAGACGAGTTTATGTTTAGGGATCCTATTATTTAGGTAGTTTCATGTGGAGTTGTTGGATTCAGGAAAAGGGACACTGAAAATCTATCAACGAGATCAAAATTCTGGTGTTAGTATTTCTCTTTAGTGTTTTCTACGCTCAATTTTGTCCAAAACTTGCGAAATGTTTATTTATATCATCAGTAAATCTCTACGGTGAAGTATCCCTTTTGATCAGAATATTTACTTGAATTCATTATCATAATAAAGTATAAGTACGTAACATAATGTCTGAAAGTATTATACATTTTTGGACGCGCCGATATTTTAAATATTACGCACCTCTATACTTCAATTAGGCAAAGACAGCACAATAACCGCCCACGCCCACGTGCCTTCCCATTCACTTTGCTGAGCGCGAATATACCTCTCTATAATCTCGAATACGCGTAGTACTCGTACCTAATGCGGCCATGATATACATTATAATTGTAAACTTTGATTTGCGGCCATGAATAATTACAATCTGAGAATTAATTACTTCATAATTCCGTTATTATTAATGCTAGAATGGAAAACCAAAGTGTATTAGAATTCTGAGAATAATTTCTCTAAATTTGTTGTACCTAAGTCATTTCTAAATATTAGTGATTTACGAGTTTAATAATATAATAATTAAAATAAGGAATAGAAAATTTAAAAAAAAATCGAACCTAAAAATGGCGATTATTATAGCCGATACAAAATCAGTTCAATTGAAGAAAAAAAAAATCGAAAATCGAATGCAAATATAATGTTATACGAATACTCATTGTATATCGCTTCATTAGGACGAAATTTGATAAAATTTATGATAACATGTATCAATAAGATTTTTTCGGAATGCCACAAATAATAACAAATATTCATTGATGATTTGGAAGTACCCTTGAGACCTTAATTAATTGGCATTAAAGTATTCATTGATAAAATTGAAGTACCCTATAGACCTTAATTAATTTGCATTAAAGTATTCATTTCGCTGAAGTTGGAATTAGAAAGATATTTTCGTAGATATATATTTAAAAATGTGAATTTGCACATTAACTGTTTGAGCATGACCCTAATGTTGTCAAATGATTATATTTACGAGATAACGAGAGTCTTTATCAATCTTTCTAACCCTATTTATATGGTTTTACATTTTTTCTTGTAATACTTAATTACAAAAATCTTCAATATGCTAACAATGTGATTACTTCGCCGCGTTGTACGTTGTTTTGATTCGAGGTGACAAAGCGGATAAAGAAATTTACATCTAAATAGCGTATGAATAATGTATGCTAAATATCGACAAGAGACGAATTGTAATTCTTGTAAATCCGCGGGTGCAAAGCTGGGATGGTAACACGAAGCAACGTCGCTAATACCCGCAGAAGTTACGTCCCGTTAATCTGCTTTAGCACTTCGCCCGAATATTCTGACCAAAAGCATTAGCTTAAATCGCGGACGGCTGAAACACAATGCACCATTATAATGTGACCCAAATTCTAAACTTTAGTCGCATAATCGAGTTTTATCTTATGGTAATAGTATGTTATAGTTTATCGATCAGTGGCTTCGCTGTGTGATTCGGTTGTATTCGGTGCGAAGTTTGGCACGCTATTGAAAAGATAATACAAATATATGTAGATGAATAAATTAAATTAAAACTGATGAAATAATATTTAAATTTATTTTTGTATTCCTGGTGAAATTATTTCGTAATTTTTAGACGTTATTAAACAGTATAACATACCAATAATTGTAATCAAATTAATCATATTAGGTCCTTTTTGCTATGTTTTCACACTGGTCACTTTAAAATTTGATAATTTCTGTTTGAATTGGAATTCTAAATTCAAGTAATATGGAATTCAAAGATATATTATTTCTTATTGGAAATCTGTTATTCATTTGTCTTTCTGTTGTTTGTTATTGCTCTGATATTTTCGTAGGTGCATTCTTCGAAAAGTCGAAAATTCGTGTTGTTTTCGAATATGAAGTCCTATGCCTGTGTTATTCATTGCAGGTTCTTGCGGTCTGGCATAAAAGGGGCTTAATAAGGCTGTGCAACTCGTCTATCTGACTATCTTATTACACCGGTCGGCTCGACACACAGCTCACCTCTCATCCGGCAGCCTCCCAGAAGAGGGACTAATCCGATAAAACCCGCTTAACGGTCGGACCTGGAATAACACGTCGGGCGGCCCTGGACGGTTGATGTATTGGATGGTTTTCTGGCTTTGCTCAACTGACAAATAGTCGAGGAGTCTTGTTTCGTAATGCTTCTTAAGGCGCGGGGGTAGGTGTCAACCTGTCATCGCCTACCCTTAAAAGCGACCCGATGGTTACTCAATCTCGGGTGACTCTCCGAGTTAAGGACGCCATGAGTTCGCGATATTTCCAAGTCACGTAATGCACCATTATAACGATAGCTAGAGGTTGTACAAGCGTCTTCGAGCATATGAGCAGACGTTTGGATGGAGAAATCCGACCTAATCTGGTAGTCAGTGAGTGAGACTGCCCGCTGGGTTGCAATTTTCAGTGCCTCGCCGTAAGGGGTAGGATTCTGACGGACAGTGGCGTAGTTAGATTGTGAATACATTATGTCCAAATTCTGTACCTTTCATATCGGGGCGATATAACGATAAAGTTCGTTGAAACGCCTCGGGGTGATGATGGGCTCGACCGAGTATAGTCTTAAATCCAAAGTTAATGCAAATGTATACTGTCAATGCAATATGATGGAGAAGCTCGTGATTAAATAACCGAGCCTGGTAAATCGCTCATCGTCACTGCTTCTGCACGAGAAGAGACGTCCACGCACTTCTCAGCAAACATTCGTGAAGTTACAAGAGTTGCAACTGGAGATTCTTCGTCACACACCGCACTATCCAGACCTGTTTCCAACAGACTTCTACTTTATCAGAATTGGGATAAGATTTTATAGGGGGAAAATGAAGAAGACTCATTTTTTTTTGTAATGCATCAAAAATACAATTTTATATTTATTTACCAAGCAAATTACATTTAGAAATGATTTATTACAGTCAATAGCAGAAGAGTGAATCGTTCAGGCATGGTAAATTGGCTGTATCACCTAACTAGACTTAAAGCCTGTCCTAAGGTAGACATATTTATTATAACAGAGGTTAAACAATCCAAATAAACGAGTAATTCACTACTTAAATATAGTTTAAGAACTTAAACTATTA
>JAOPUG010000001.1:29670568-29683028 GCA_027564375.1 Micropterix facetella | reverse complement strand
CTATTTACAGATGTTTTGTATCTTTACAGTTGATTACTTATTCCAAAACAGCCATAGAATAATATACTTTCTACTTAAGAAATAAAATAAAAATAATAGTATTGATTAAATGTACACATCTCTACCGATTAACACTTTAGTGTGACAATAGATATAAAAGGTTACAACGTATTGCTTTTTTTGTTTCTTATACATTTGCAAAAATATCACCTTAAAATAGGACAGACTCCAATGTGTCTTACTAAATTTAGAGTAATAAAAATAAAATACTTATCTCGTACGTATCGTAAACACTTATATAATGATATTTGCAAACGTGAAGTTTTGACACCACAGTAAATGAAGAATATTTTTGGACAAACACAGATGATACATCTAACCTTATCATTATTTATACAAGAACGGATACGTCCCTACCGGCTAACGATTATTGCACGTCGCATGCATTCATAGATATTAATCTAATTCATTACTGGAATAGGCGGATGAAACTCGCGGACAGACTATTTACACCGGCTATCCTAAGCATATTTTTGGCTATTTTGCGACACTTAAATTAATTAAATTAAAAATACAATCAACGTTGACTCGGAAATATAAATGCATAATTTTAAGTTCTTGGATTTTAAAAAATAATTCATTTTATAAATATGTACAAAAGGAATAATAAAGAGAGACTGCTCTCGATAGTCTCATTTTCCCGGCGAGATTTCAATCTGAGGGTTGCGGGTGTTTCCGTAATATTATACCCTGTGTATCAGTCCAAAAATCTTTTCCGCCAGATTTCCCCAGGAATTTCAATTACAATTTTACACGGTCCGGTTCCATCGCAACGCAAACTAGATTGTATTAAAGCATTACCGCGCTAAAAGCTAACTTTTCATACTTCTAGACTAGGTTCACTTTCGTTCGTTAAACTCTAATGTCGAGTGCCGTCGGATGAAGAAAGAAGAACGTTAGTCGATTCGGGAATGTGGAAGCTAATTATGAGTATTAAATCTCGAGTATTAAACGTCAAAAGAGATCCGGTTTAATCAAATAATGAGATTGTAATTATTATGCGACTGCACTCAGGTCCGCGGACCCTTTTATGGCACTAACTTTATTTTGTGTCGTTTGAAATAATCACGTGCGGTGACGATGTGATCGGCCACTCTTCCTCCTCTTCCTCCGTCCGTCTCTGACGAAGGCTACGTTGGCAGGGTCGTCTGCCAGTTGAGGGTATTTAGCGGCCGCGTGGACGTCCTTGGCACTCCAACCGTCCACTATGCTGTGGGCGATGAGTTCTTCCTTCTCCTCCTCCGTCCAGGGCGCGCGGCCCTCCCAGCCGGCCGCGACGAGCGCCTTCTCGCGCTCCCAGGCGCGCTCGGCGGCACGCTTGTGCGCGTGCTTCACCAGGCGGCCACGCTCTTGAGCCGGGTCCACGCCATACCGGAGCACCACAGCCGCTTCCGGACCGTGAAGACGAACCTGCACAAATGAAAATATGCAAATATCTCAAGAAAGTCATTCATTTGTTAGTTCTGGTGAGTTTGGTGTGCTATCTGTTTTCATCTATATGAAGGTGTCCAAAAATTTTGTTGCCGTCAAAATTTCATATCAAAATTTAGAAACGACAACATTTTGCGATGACTAGACATCATTATTACACATGAATGTATAGTCGAGCATCGATTATTACTTCAGTAGTTACTCAGTTGAGTAATACTCAAGTGCTAAGTATTTTCAATTTTAAGTCACAATTTTATATCCCTCGATGGATGTAAAAAGCATTGTGTTAATATCTACAAGAAAGTGAGCCAACTGGACCCGGCAAATTATCGACCAATTAGCCTGACCGGCATTTGTCGTAATGCGATGGAGCAAATTGTAGCGGGTAACCTTCAAAAGTTTCTGACTATGCTGTAATACTTTGAGTAATATACTGGTCTCAGAGAAAGACGGTTTTGTTCAGGGTAGATCCGCCGTAACCAAATTACTCATCTACCTTAAAGATTTGGCAGACGATAATCATCGCCCGACTGACGTCTCCTAAACTTTGAAAAAGAATTCGGCAGGGTACCTAATGGGTGACTGTTATTACAAATCGAGCGCCGAGGCATCGAAGAAGTCTACTTCTATGGATTAGAGCATTTCTCAAAGATCCAAGTTCGCATCGGTGACTGGCTTGGATAGCAAGCGCGCATGAAACGATCATGTATCGCAGCACAACATGCATGAGAAGTTTGTCTAGACGGCATCGCATGTTCGAAACAAGCTTCAACAACCTGATTCTGAATTGAATTGAATTTGATTTCAACAATGATTTTGATTTTGATCTTTTCCGCCAGTTTACAGAGGGCACTTGGAGCATGGAGTCCGATCAAGCTCTCTAATAACTCGCAAATTCACCCCAACGGTCATTTTTCAACAGTTTTTTTAACAAACATTCATGTTTAGGATTGTATAGACTGACTATGCTAATATATATACTTTGATTGAAATAAAAGTATTTTCTTCAGTCTGCTCAATTTCAGATTCCATGTTCGCAGTTGCTTGCGAATGTTTGAAACTTTTTACACCATCCAGACTCAAAGCTTTACACACAATGCATGCCCTTTATGTTCGTCCCAAAAACCGATAAGCCATGGATCGTGGGGAGCACGAAGCAAATGTTCATAGTGTGCACAGTTTGTGCGCGCGGAGACGTACATACTATGCAACCTTTATTGCATCGCATTGTGGCGAGTTCTCTGCAAATGCAAATGCTCATAGCATGCTCGTTATGTACACAGTTCGTGCGCGTGGAGACGTACAGCCTCTGGGAATTAGTTGCAACCTTTGTTACATTGCATGTTGTTTTTCAAATATCAGTATGCGACTTTAGGTGCTACATTTTATCTATTAAACTCTATTGGGTCGATAACTGGACACTATGATGATGATGATTATGGTATAGGGGGATGTTGATATGGGTGGTCAAGTGATGGGGGGATAGCCGATTACCTGGCCACCCGTACTTAGCCATACTTTTTGGACCGTTATGGCTAAGCTGGACACTAACAGACACACTGCTGAGAAAACTTGAAGCTTTTAAGATATGAGGTCTATCGGAAGATTCTTCTTATGAGCTGGGTTAACAATCAGGAATAAAGATATCCTAAATCATTTGAGCAAAAACACAAAAATATCGAGGACACCAAAGATCCACAAACTTTGCTCATGTCCTGCGACATCCGGAATGATACAACATCTTGCATTTCATAATAAAAGAACATCCTGTTTCCGAAATTTTTGAGAATAGTTCCAGAAAAACACCACATTTTTGTTCCAAGCAAGTATAATTGCCAACATGATGGCCAATCTTCAGTAGTGAACATAGCACTACTGTCATAATAATAATCGGCCAGAGCTAATCCAAGTTATAATAATTACCTCTACTCCTTGTTCTCCTCCTTCGTGTTGTGAAACGTTGAACATTCCGCTCAGCCTTCTCAGTTCTTCCATATCGTCTCTCACTTTCAAAGCGTTGTCCTTGACGAAGTAGAATACGTCCTGATCGTGAATGCTGAAGTGCAGATCCAAGAAGAAAGAGTTGTTGAAGACAGACGTGACGACATCTTGTACGACGCTGTTCACGCCTTCGACCACACTGACTAGAGCCCTGCCGTCCACTCGAGAGATAAGCACGCCTTCTCCGAATACTCCTTTCCTATAGGCCACTCTCGGTAGCAGTTTACGCGTTTTCGGCTCCATTTTCAACAGCGGTATCGGTACGAAGCTTAGGTCTGAGAATTTTTCATTAACCTAAAACAAGAATTAAAATTATTTAACATTCTTAAAAGATATAATAGTATTTTTTTAAAATCTGAATTAACCTTTTCTACGATGCATTGCAATCCGGACATAACTCCGAAATCGGGCGCTAACTGCGGCGCTGTGACAGTCGCCATTGGTTGATAAATCATATTCTCAATATATCTCGAACCGATCATGTTATCCAAATTGTATCCATATAAATGCAACCAACTGGACAGATCGGTCATGTATGAAATATTCTGCTCTATGTTGATAGGATCGTTGTTTTGGAATCGATAGATAAATATGTCAGTGGGAGAGCTCAATTTTGTAGCTAAATGCTCCCAACTCGGGGTCATCCACTGACCGACAACAGGATCGTAAACACGTTTACTCAAGTACATCAGTTTCGTATGTGGATCCAGAATACCACCATGAAAATCGATCGGCATATAAAAGTCGGGATTAGAATCCTTGATCATTTTACCGAATGGCGTTCTCTTTATTTCTTTTACGACGTTTCCATTCGTGTCGAAAAGTGCAACGGGAGAACCATTTTGATCAGAAGCTATGTAGAAACGTTGTTCGGTTGTTTCAACAGTGATCGGCATGTTTCTCTGGTCATATAAGAATCGGAATGTGCGTCCGGTTTTCGGGTAATGTACGTGAGTGACTAATTCTGCGGTTCGCGGGTTGGCATAGAAGAATTGTGTAACATTCTCTTTGTCGTCCTTCCATGACACCAAACGGCCCCTGTCATCATAAAAATACCAAGTTTGGAACTTCTCCCGCTCAAACGCATGTATCAGCTGGCCTCTCGAGTTGTATTGATACTTCTGTTCGCCTCGTCGTATGACGAATCCACGTCCATCGTAAGTATTGAATTCAACGTCGCCGTACTGTACGACTCTGTCGCCGCTGTCATAGCCGAGTGAGATTTTTTCACCTTGCTGGATGATTCCGATTACGTTTCCATTTTCGTCGTAGACGTATTTCCAGTCGTTGCTTCCAACGACTTCCATCACATGACCGTCGTTATTGTAAGTGATGCGATCGGTTGTTGTCGTACGGCCGACCATCGTTTTCTGCGTTTTAATCCTGTTACGCAAGTCGTACTCAAGTTCTACACGGAAAACATCGAACGACTTGATATTGATCAGTATGGTTTTGACACGGCCGTGGTCATCGTAATCTGTAATCGTAAAGTACTGCTTGCTAGTATCTTGCATCACCGAACGATTGAACGTGTTTCGATAGATTCTTAGATCGCTTATGCTCTCCAGCATTCCGAGATTTTGGTTGTATTTAAGGCGCGTCGCTGGTAGTTCTTTTCCATTTATGTTGACTTCGATACTCGATAACCGTGCATTACCATCGTATTGATATTTGTAGTGTGCGTTATTTAATCCACTCTTGCTATTAAATTTGATTTTTTCATCTTTCAAGATTCCAGCGTGGTATTTGAAGTCTTGCTTCAGTTCATAGTTCATTTCATTTACTTCTATTGTTTTGACAAGATGCGATGATTCTAAGTATGTATAATGAATTGATGATACTCCAGCTATTGTTGTTTCTAATTTCCCAGTGTTATCGTAGACGTATATAACTTTTCCGGATTGGTGTGGATATATTTTGGATAGGATGTTTCCATCGTCGTTGTAAAGGATTTCAAATGGATGGCGATTCATCGGTGAGAAATATTGATATTTGAAGAAGCCGAGTGAAGTTTGCAGAGAAAATGCATGAATGTGTCCTCTGGGGGTCGTCAGTGTTTGTAAAGCGCCCGCCTCATCGTACTGCAGGAGGTAATCGCTGCCTCGCGGTGTCGTCACTTTGAGCGGAAGACTGCTGAACATATCTTTGAATGCATACACCATGGATGATCCGTCTCCGTATTTTATCTCATTCAGTCGACCAGCTCTATCGAAGCCATACGTTTCGCTCAGGTCGCCCCACTTCCAGCTCGTCAGCCTGCTAAATCGGTCGTATTCAAGCTCGACTCCGGCGAATATTCCATTCCTCGGGCCCCATTTAATCGGTCTCGCTGTTCTATCGTAAGTGACATTCAAAAGTTCGACTCTGTCGTCCATGAACACTGCGACCGTTGCCGTATCTCTGTCGTATTCGAGAGCAAGAAGATTTTCACCATTGACACGCAGCTTCCGTCCTATTTGAGCGACGGATTTACTGCTTTTTCCTTTGCTTGGTTGAAGTCTACGTAGGAAATATCTCCATTCGAACCGATTCGCGAGATCGCCTCCAACTTCTGTTCGTTGCTTAGCCGGTACTGGATAGCTCTCTCCGAGTATTGGATCAATTTCTGCTAGCACTGAATATGGTACAGTATCAGTCGAGATGGTGTGTCCCCATGGAAGCATAGATGAAATTCCACCATCCGTCGTGAGTATCGTCCGGTGCTCAGCGTCACCAACTTTCGTTATGACTGTAGATCCTTTAATGAGCATCGTAAGCGGCTTTCGGTTATTTTGACTGACTTGAACGGTTGCACCTTTGAGACTCAAATCAAACATCAAACTGATAATTCTACCCGTCGGCGTAACCGCTGACGTCAACCTGCCAAATTCATCATAGTTGTAAACATAACTCCTTCCAGTGCTATCGAGTTTCGTCTTAAGTAATCCAGTAGGGCCATGGTAATCGAACGTAACGTTATAGTTATCTGGGGTGCTCAATTCTTGCAGCATCTTCATTCTTGACATTCTCAACCGGCATTTCTGACCTTTAGTATTCTCAATCGAGTTCACTTGGCTAGAATAATCCCTCAGTAGGAATACTTTGTTACCGGCTGCATCCGTAACCGTACTCAATTTTCCATTGCTTGTATTCACGTTGTAAGTAAACAGATAATTCGTTTCTCCTGTTAGGATATTTCGAGTTGCAATGTGCTGTCCGAATCGGTTGAAGATGTATATTTCTTGAGTGTCCGGTGAGAATATTTCGTATTCGCGGGAACCGCTAGCGTCTGGTATACTTGCCATTACAGATCGTATTCTGTAGTTGGCTTGGTCAGCGATATGGATGATGCCGTCCGGACTTACGATTACTGCCGATATCGTATTGAATTTAGAGTTTGAAGCGAGGTAGTGATCCGCTTCGAAGCAATCGCATCCGCGTTCAAGGCAGTTACATTTAGATTCTGCCCCAGCGTACAGTGATATTTTACCGTCCGTGTTGATAATTCTTACTCTATTGATACGTTGCGAATCACTTTCGGCAACATATAAATCACCAGCCGGTCCAAATGCGATGCTCTGCGGCATTACTAAAGTGGCGTGAGTCGCAAGCTCAACATCGTAGCCGGTGGTCGGCGATGGACAGTGAAGCGGTCGTCCAGCAACAACTTTTATTCGGCCGTCAGGCGCCATTTGTAAAATCATGTGATCGTCAATAATGTGCAGGCTGTTATCGAGCGGATTGATCGCTAGTTCAGTTGGCCAGCGCAAATGGACTTCTTCGAGGTTTAGAGTCCCTTCGCATGGGATCGGTTTCCAGTGTGATCGGTGCATATGATTCCCGACGATCGTCGTAATGATTCCATCTCTGTCGACCATACGAATATTCGTACCATCAGCAAAGTATAAAATATTGTCTATTGATACAGCGACGCCTTTAGGGTATGCCAGTTTGGCGTCTCTGGCTAGAGCGCCATCACCGCAATGTGCCTCGTCTCCCGGTAGACATCTTTCACCTGAGCCGACGACAGTTTCCCAGTTATGGTCCGGATCACTGTAGTCGTCCGTGTTTCGCACTCTTATAATTTGGTGGGATTCTGGATCGGAAATATACAATATTTTGTCGAGAGGTGATAGCGCCATGTGATAACGATAGGACACTCGCGTAGCACTGAAAATATACAACATATATTAGTAGAATTTTGACACATCAGAGAGAACTAGAGTATTTGAGATCAGAATAAATAAAATGTGGAAAAATAAATATGTACAGGATGGATTTTTGGGTAGATTACAAAAGTACTGACTCATATTAGCACATCTTGAGAAGGTAAACGAATACACCTATAGCATATCCTTCAGTCGGCCGGGGAAAAAAGCCCACGAATGCGGAAATCACTTGACGGATACTGCTGGGATGGGAAACCTTCGGAAAGCTAAAAAGCGTCATCATATTAAATATCCCGCTATGTTTTAATATTAAGGTCTATAATCAATGCATCGTCCTAGTACTGACTTAAGGGTAAGAACCTTAGAACCTTACCAGATAATTCATCCAAAAAGTTACGGTTGCACAAGTAGCTATGTTGGGCATCACAACCTGAAAGGACACATTTAGGAGCCGTACTTGATGTCGCTCATCAAATTGCAAAATCTAAATGGCAATGTGCAGGCCACATAAGCAAGCGAGAAGGGTTATAAACTCCTGGAATAGAGACCTAGAATAGGCCGCAGAAATGCTAGGAGGAAATCATTTAATTGGTACCATGGCCTACTTTGAGTGTGTAAAGCGCACTATAGAAGTGAGTGACGTTTATCGAGAGAGGTCTACACTAAGGAGTTAGATACCATAGACTGACAATCATGAATGAGACTTTTCAAGTTGGATGTATACTTACTTGAGCCTTACAACGGTGCGGACAGTACCATCGGTGAGTATCCTCCGAATAAGGTTAAAATCGCCGACGAATATTGAGCCATCTGGAGCGGCAGCTAATGCAACGGGTGCAAGAAGACGTTGTTTGGATGCGGGACCTTCACAGTCCGATCCGGAACAATCCAAAGCCCTCTGCCTCCCATCGCCGAGTGTTGTTATTATAACCCTCGGCTTCTGCTTCAGGTAAATGTTTGATCCGTCACCTTTCTGCAGAATACCCTCGTGGAAGTTATAACGATGGTGAATATCAAGGTTCCAACCGCCGACCTCCGACACGCTCATATCGTGACCGCTGAGTTTCGTCGTCTGAACATTCCAGATGATATCCTTGCAATCGGTGTACTGATACCCGACTTTGACAAGAGCCGTTGTGACCCCGTAAACTCTCTGCCTGTAGACGTTCAGTCGGTTCCATGCGTAGGTAAACTTGATGACCGGATCGGCTTCGAATATTTTTTCAAAGAGAATACCCTCAATTGTTATTCTGAGGTGGATGAGGTTCAGCGTCGGTGGGATCTTCTCAGGGGTTAATTGGAGCTGGATTGTTGATAAATAGCCAGCTGCACGGGAGCTATGGTAAACAAGATTCAGGCCGGTTCCGGGGATTTGCAGACTTTCTTGAACAACCTAGAATAAGACACCGTCCTACAGTAACTTATAGATACAGTAGATCCTCTTTAATCCGGACCCCTAAGAACACATAGGAGTCCAGATTAACAGGACATCAGGATAAGTTATACAAGAGCAAAATGTAAGAAATTCATTACATACAGAATAACATGGAAAAGCGTTTAAAAAGAAACTACCATCAATTGTCCTGTCTAAAAATTTCAATTAAATTGACAATATTTGAACACATATTTATCTATATTATATTTCATATTATGCAAAACATTTTAGAGACACTTAGCTCTATGAGTGAAAGGTTATCTGAATATTTATTTGGAATAAATAAAGGCAGGAATATCGCAACAGTGTAAACAGATTTTTTTGGCCCGTCCGTAGTATTATGTAGGTCAAGCCATATAGCTAATACTTGCTGTGCGTTTGTTTGTTTGTCCGTCTGAAGAGTTACTGTGGTCCGATCTTAGCTAAATTTGGTATGCAACCTCCCTGGTAGCAAATTTGATCCGAGTCCCGCAGGTCTTGCTATAGGTGCACCCTGATTTACTTGGCCTGGAGGAGGATCTGACCAATAGGTAGAGCAAGAATAGCGTATATGGGTATTTTTGAAATCGTGGTGACAAAAGAAACGGTATCTCGCCCCGAGATGAATGCAAAATATTTTGGATATTACAGTCCACAATCAAGCTCCGCCACGGCACGTTAGAGACTAACGCCTTAATAGTGAGGCACTAAGCAAGCAAAGCTACACCCAGCGGGTTAGCCTCACTCTCTAACTACCAAACTAAGAAATATTTCTCCATCCACCTGTTTGGTCCCTGATTCGAAGTCGCTTGCGGCTTGCGGCCTCTATCTAATGCGAGCGCTAACTTGAAACTCGAATATTTCGCGGGTCCGAGGCGTCTTTTACTCTACTCTCACCAGAGGGTTGGGATACCAACGGATCATTTCTAAGGATAAAAGATATTAGGTCAATAACTACCGCCACTTTCTAGATCACATTACATTTATATAACCCCCTGGCTATTCGCCAATTGAGCAGAGGAAGAAAAACCGACCAGTGCACCAATTACGCAGGACTGCCAAAGGTCCTCTCCTAGATCAACACTCGACTTCACCAGATTCAGCCCCTCTTCGAGGAGACTGCCGGATGGGAGTTGAGCCATGAGTCAAGCGGACCAGGGTAACATATGCGGTCATTAGGGCCCGAGGTTCACGTCCCCATTTTGGATAAGTCAGAATTGGACAAGACGAACCAAAGTTGCCAATGTATATCGTACTTTTCCTGCTATTGTTTCTTATCTAGTGAAACCCTATCACACACAGATTGACTGTCCGGATTACTGAGATCACCAGATTAGGCAGGGTCCGAATTAGAGAATCTCCACTGTTGTTACTTTAATTCAGTAAGATAAGATTTACGTAATTATTCAGTAAGATAATACTTACTTGAGATTCAGCTAAAATGGCGCTCTTGTCCGGGCAGGCTCCTTGGAAGCCATGTTTCCACGTTGCTAATACGACAGGTTTCATCACATCGTAATCGTGAACCAGACAAGCTTGCGGTGGTCCAGTTAGACCCTTATCGTCGTTTATTGTCATCACCACTTTATCGATTATAACAACCTGAAAAAAAATATTAATCAGTATTTTCAATGAAAAAAAGACTCATTTTATATTCGAAAATATTTAGGTACATACCTCATTCCAAGGAACATATACAACATACGACGTATGCCGGAATGGCGCCCTTCCGAATTGTAAAGTGACTGCTCCTCCACCGTTTACGAGAAGATCAAACCATCCATCGTCTCGCGTCAGGGTGAATCCTTCTAATGGAGTGGTGGTACTGACTCGTACTCCGACCAGACCGGTTCCTAAGGCAGTTACTACTCGACCGCGAACCACTCCCGAGCGACTGTAAAATAATATTATACGTAAGCAATTTGCTGAAATCTACTGTAGGCTATACTTACTTCGTAACTCTTTAAAATTACTATCTGTGTGTGACTGTATTTTATGAACAAATAAATTCATAAATGTGATATTTTTATCGTGTGGATTTTATGTCATGCTAATATCGCATTTACTGTAATTTTTCTACTATTTAATTTAACTACCACTAATACTTTGTCTTTCTCAGGTTTTGCCATTTTGGCATGTGCACAATGGTATTAGAAAAAACAAATTGATCGCTATTTGTCACAGTGTGGAATATATTTTTGATTATGAAGATACACAACCTATAAAGCTAAATAAAAACTTTCACAGGACACAAAGGGGAGTTATTCAAATGAATAAAATTAAAAAAAACACACAACACCAATCATGCAAGAGGTTTCTAATCCTATTTTGTGAACAAAAAACAAAACGATCCTACAGTCCTACCGCACAATTCTGATTCCTCTTACCTCGTATTGAAGTGATTCCAAAACATGCTGCGCAGCATAATGTGGTAGGAGAAAAATGACAGAAAACATAAGTTAAGTCTTAGCCAAGTTATAATTAATCATCGATTTGGTTGTGGCATGCAAATAAATTAATTTGTATGTTAAGCCTGACACACTGAACATTTAACACGCTCATAAAGACCGTTTCTATATTCTTATAAATAAAACATAAAGTTAATGGAAACAATAGGATTGGTTGAGACTGGGGCACAACAATGCAACGTCATAAAAACAGATATCGTCGCTTTTTGAAAATTTTCATGTGTGAAAGCGCCTCGCACACAGTGTTAAGTATAAAGCCAATCAACACAAATATTAACGTTAGCGTTTTGCCTCACCTTTCGTTGAAGATTTCCTGACGTGCGTAGTTCTGCAGGCTGCCCTCGTCGATGAGGAATTTCATCCTTTCGAAGAATGAAGCTGTGATCGCGGGGGGCTGTTTGCGAAGCAGTATGTCGATCGGTTTCGGAGCGGAGACGCAGAGTTGGCTACCCTTGCACTGGGCGCTCGTGCAGCATTCTGGATCTTCGCAATCTACTAATCCATCTGAAGCAGAAGTTTAGATATTATTACTTCATGGTGCTAGTGGAACTCACCAACCTGAGTCGGGCCCATCATAATATTATTATTTTACTTCTGGGGTATGAACAGTGTAAGACTAACCATTAGTTGTGGTAGGTTTAGGAGAGCTGTCTTGCTGCATGCATTCATCTCACCACGCATTCACTCTCACTTCAAAGTCTTAAGATTTGAGATGTGGAAATAGACATTTTTAGTTTTTTTTCTAGGAAGTAGTTTATATTTTCCTGGAGAGACTATGATTTTTAATTTTTAGATTTTTAAAGACAACTTCCACCACGTGAATGTGAACAGTTTTCACATGAAGGAATCAAGATTAAAGAGTTACATCTAGACAGAGGGCTATGCATCCGAGACTCTCAAGAAAGTGGATACTACTTAGATGTTGAATCGACCTCCAG
>JAOPUG010000001.1:29657837-29670448 GCA_027564375.1 Micropterix facetella | reverse complement strand
TTTTTAGTTTTTTTTCTAGGAAGTAGTTCATATTTTCCTGGAGAGACTATAATTTTTAAATGTTTAGATTTTTAAAGAAACAACTTCCACCATGTGAATGTGAACAGTTTTGACATGAAGGAATCGAGATTAAAGAGTTACATCTAGACAGAGGGCTGTGAATCCGAGACTCTTAAGAAAGAGGATACTACTTAGAGGTTGAATGGACCTCCAGAATCCAGTCAGAAGACTTCTCGATTATTGAGAAAAGTTTTGAGGTGGCGTCTCCTGTAGTGAGGAGCCCTTGTTGGCATGAGCCAATGAAACAATATTTACCTCGCGTATATCGACAAGGACTTTGTTATGGCAGTAGGTGTATCAACCTTAATCTAAGGCTGACTTGCAGCCAGTTAAAATATGCATGGGGTAGTACTGCATAGCGGACATAACATAAATTAGAGAGCTAGGTTACTGGGCTCTGTTAACGTATGCTGGAATATATTAAAATAAAATGTCATCATCCATGGTATCCAGCCATACAATATTACATGAGCGCATTGGTGGGGGAATTTTATCCTCTTCATACTGACCTTTATCATTGTCTTTGGTATCATCGCAGATTTGTTCTTTTGGAGTGGTGCAATCCGGTCCGTCCCATCCTTCAAAGCATTTACACTCCCAAAGACTGTCGGAGCCAACTCGGCACGCGCCGTGACCACCGCATCCTTTCGGACAACCTTCGAGAGTGCAGTGACGACCGTTCCATCCAGAGACGCAGAGACACGTTCCATTCTTGCACTGTCCATGATCGCCGCATCGCGCATCGCACAGTTTCGAAGTGCAGTAGTCACCGGACCAGCCGACATCGCAAGAGCAGGAATCACCGACGCAACGGCCATGTGGACCACAGTCTAAATTGCAGACTTCTGTAAAAATAAAATGAAGGTAATATATATCCTCATTGATTTTGTAAAACTTTTCAAGAATCGGGTCGCTGAGAGGATTTCAATACTAGCAGAAGTTAGCATGGATGTAGCGCCTATCTTAATGAAAAATTAGTAACGAAGAATGATCAAAATTAGTATTTTCAGAACTAACCTCTAGAGCAGTCATCTCCCGACCATCTCGCCTCGCAGACGCAAGACTGCGTATCCAGATCGAAAGTACCATGACCAGAGCAATCCGGGAGACACTGCAGCGCGTCTTTATCCATTACGGCGCAGTCCGGTCCTTTCCAGCCCTTCTTGCAGAGGCAGGCACCTTCAAGACAGAAACCGTGCCCGGAGCAGGTGGGATGTGGACAGTCCATCTCTTCGCAGAATTTTCCTTTGTAGCCTCTCACGCAGGTGCATTTTCCGTTTACACAGTGTCCGTGCCCATTGCAGTCGGGTACTTCGCACTCGTCGTGTCGGAGGGAGCATTCTTTTCCCTTCCATCCAGGATTGCACTGGCATTCTCCGTTGATGTATTCTCCACGCTGACTGCAAAGCACCGGACAAACACCTGCAAAAAATGTCCAATAAAAATCGACATTTATATTGAATTCACTAGAAACTCAGTTAAGCTCTCGAGAGTTATCTGAAATCGTCTCGCCACTAGATTCAACTAATTCCAACCACCGAACAAGTCGGAATTTAAAGGATCTTTAGTACTATAGATAAATAGGCCTCTATATTTGGCATTCATACCGTGATGTTATAAAGTCGGCCGTCTGGAAGATAATTGTCGGAAGCCAATAAATAAGGTGGGCCGTTACCAAAAGGCATAAAAAATTTGAACATGTGGTTAATACCCTTTTAGGTAGCTTATTAAATAGGCCACGTTTTCTAGTAATTTGTACGCTTAGTGTCATAGTGTTTTTTTAAGCTAGATAACAATTTATAAAATATAACATGTAAATTAAGAAAAATATATATTTTGGATCGTAAATTTAAATTTTGTAGTAGTTTTGTACTTTTTATGAATGTGTTGTGTTAGCTAAGTTAGAGTGTCAGTTATGAAAAAAAAATCAATTAAACTCAAATCAATAAGTAGCTTGAATGTCAAATTCTGGGTTATTGACAAAAAAATATTAAAATTCATGATAATCGACTGTGTATGTGTGTACATGTTCAGCTTTGGCTGTAAGAAGAGAGAAAATAATGGGTTCATATAAGGCTGCTATGGATGATGTGTGCGGCCACCGTCCGTCATAGATTCTGCGGCTGATCTGCCAGGTTGCAGATCTAAAATATGGACTAGTAGCCAATAGATATATAAGTAGGGGTTAGCTACAATGGCCCTAAGAGTAGGGCTAAGTGCGGGTAGCCGTATGATTGGCTATCCCCAAATCATCTTTATTATCAGATTGGTGGACTACACTTCTTCACAGAAGTATATGGTTGGGGTGGGCAGCGTTGGTAATCTTCGTTTCATGTTCAAATTTGCAATGATGTATGGTGCAAAAACTAGTAAGAAACCCAATGTAAAAACAAGACAAATAAATGAATAATATTAAAAACAATAATAATAATAAAAATCTAAGTACAAGACCTCAATAAACAAGAAATGCTTACTTTCACTGCAGTCGTCTCCACCGAAACCAGGGTTGCATTGGCAGTGCCCCATCAGACATTCTCCTTTACTAGAACATCCATTGGGGCAATTATGGGTCATATCCTCGGCGACCATTGCTATGAATGTAACCTCCTGAGGATCACCATCATCATTGTAAAGCGAGAGAAACCAGTGTCCTTGTTCCATGTAGTGTGTCACCTCCTTTTTCATCGAGGGCTAAAAAATTTGGATCAATTGAATTAAACAAATGTCAATTTTCAAACTTTTTAATCTTGAAAGCATACTTACATGTGAAGCCCTTGTTGTCCTCGCTTTGAACCCACTTAAAACTTCCAGGATATGATATTGCGTATGTGTCGGCAATGCGTTCCTCCTAGCGTAAACCCCGATAGATGCTCCTCTGGGAATATTGTAGTCGAAAGTAACATACGCAGCTTCCGATTGGTAGAATTGCATATTCCAGTAGCTATAAGCAGGGATATCCTTGGAGAGCCTTTGACCTAGGGTTATTTGGGAAAAAGTCGTTCCATCTGGTGGGAATGAACGAGCAGGAAATGTTCTCGCACCTGTAAAATTAGAAGGAATCTTACAACACCGTTCAAAAAAATATATATGTACTACAGAGGCATTAGTCAGGATTAGTACACACCAAACATGCAATGAAATACTACTATTAAAGGTATTATCTTATACTATCTACTCAAGATTCAGAGCGCATGCAAAAATTAAAGAAAAAATAGTTAGGCGAGATGAATTAAAAATCATAATAAGGTGAATTGCTAAATTGTTTTTTTTTATTTGATGATTGAAAACAAAAAAAATTAAACACCTCACCTTCCAATATTAAAATTGTTGGTTCTGGAGTTGGCGGACATGTGTTGGCCGAAATTGAAAGGTCAGTCGTCGTACTATCTAAAATTGTAGACGATTCAGAAACCTCTACACTTTCTGTTGTGGAAATTTCATCAAAATCTGATGATGATTTCTCATCCTCAACTGAATCGTCACCGTTGAAATCTATCGAAATATATTCAGTAGCCGCGTCTTCGGTTTCAGAAGTTTCAGTAGCAGTAGAATATGAAGTATCAGTAGTTGAAACAGTCGCTTCACCTTCATCAGTAACAGTCGTAGTTTCTAAATTTTCTGTTATTTCAGTAGTATCGTTTGAAAGAATTTCAAAATTTAATACACTGTCTTCAGCAACAATGGGTTGTTTCGTTTCAGTCACCGGTTGACCGTTTTTGTATATTACGACCGTATCTTCTTCCTCTGTAAAATTTGCACTAACGTAATCATCATAGAAATCGTCTTTAATATTATCGATTGTGCATGAAGGGCAGGAGCACATACATTCGCCACCCCAAAACGTGCCACTCACCCGCGTGGATTTATCAGGCCGGTTAGTGGTAGTAGGCGTTTCTGTGGTACTCGTCTGAAGCGTTTTCAGAGATGTATTTACGTTGTTGATCGGTTGAACGTTAATGTTAGACATTTCCATAGAGTTGCTGTCAGTAGGTACGGATACGGAAACTACGTAAAGCGGTTTAGAAGGCACTGTATCGTTACCCTCTGATGAAATTGTTACGTTGACGAAAATATGCTTCGGGGTTTTGGCGTACGGTCCGTGTGTTAATGCAACGGCATGCAGCAGAGGTGACTCCTTTGAAGTAAACGCAGATGTATCATGCAGTTTAGGTTTAGAAAATAAATCATCATTTTCCGGTAATAGTAGAGGATCTTCTGATTTTGGATTATCTGTCAGTTTTTGCTGCAGGCGGATCAAATCGTACTCATCTAAACCGTATGAGAAAATCGCAGGATCATCCGCTTGCATCATTTCTCTCTCCTTCTTTGTTACATTAGTGCCAGGTTTTTTTGTATTAGTAACCCCGGTTTTAGAAGAATTAACAGATTTAAAATCGTGCAATGAAGAAGAAACAAAATCACTACGAAAAGGCTCAACGGGGGCATGCAAAACGTCTACATCGAGAGGATAGCGTTGCTGGGCGACAATACTCGGCAAATTAAAAGGATTAGCATGCGAAGAATTAATTTCTCTACGGCGACGAGGATGCCCCACATCCGATGGAGCGGGAGTTTTACCTCCTGTATTGCTGGAGGATGTGGATGGACGGGGCCGATTCGCCAGCGACCTGTTTCCCTCGAGGGTAGTAGCCTTCGACGCCGGAAACACTTCTTGATTCTCTCCCACTAATACTGTACAGGCTTTTGTGTTTTGGTAAGACCAGTTTAGAAGATTAGTGGCTGAAATAGTGTATATAAATACTCAGTTTTTAAAAAAAATCACACATAGATTATGATATAAAATCCCTCTAACTCTTACATACCTGAAATATACAACAACGCGGCCGTGAGAACGACCGATAGCATAATGAAAATTATAGCCGTGCATTTCCAACTGCATCGCGAAGCGAATCCTTTCCTAAAGTGAAATCTTGATCCAGCTGGAGGGAAGTGACTGGAGTTTGGCCTGCGCAGATTGTTTCTCAGCGGCAGTACTGGAACCGGGGCACCGAAAGCTGGATGCGAGCGTTCCCCTCGATCCAATCGGTCCATGGTGTTTTTGTCCTGTTTTCCAGGACTGCTACACGATGAATTCGATTTGTAGTCCATTGACGAGTTCTTTTGTATGTCACCTGGAAAAGAAAGGGAGTATACAATATTTCTTAATGTTCGTATATAGTGAGAAGGCCTTTTGTTATGCTCTTGTAGGTACCTGTTGGTATATACACGTTTCCCGATGGAGTACGGACGAGACAGGATGGTTCAAAGTCAGCTAAGTCTGCCGGGTTACCAGTGATGCGACCGTTGAGTCGAGACATGGTTGGATTTCTGGGCGGCACGTCAGGTGCCATCCGCCCATCAAGGAGACAGCCTATAAACAAAAGAAAATAAAAGTCAGACAAATAAATCATGTATCACCATGTTCTAGAGCGCGGAGAGCGAGACACTATACCAGATACAGGTAGTTCTAAAAGCATTGATCACGAGTCAACATTTTCAAAAACTTATTTACAAGGTATAATTTATTATTTTATTAATATACTACCTACGTAATCAATATAAAAGTATGTATATCATAATTATAACATTTGACAGTAATTTTAAATGGCGAATTGTGGTCAACCTGTTTTGCAAATACCTGGTACTATTTATTATAGAGTACATACTCAGCTTGTTAGTAGTACCAAAACACATGTTTTCAGCTATTTTGAAGTTTTCCTTTTTGCCTAGGATTGGAGTTTTACTAAAATTATATTTAAAAATTCCCTGTTGTATTATTTTTTTAAATTACGTTACTTCGGGGCTCAATAAATTGAACAGCTATTCTGAGAGAGGAAAAATCTCTTTTTATTTTGGATTTTTATCACAATGGCTGTGATTGAATAAGGGCCGCCTGGCCAAGAACAAGTGTTGAATTAAAAGCTGAAAATCTTATTTGCCGAATTGAAATAATTCTAGCGCTGCGCCGTGCCCCGGTGGACCCTTCACCGTTTTTTTAGGGCCACCCGATAACTTTTCTTTTCAGACGGGGGTTGGGGAGTCCACTCGTTGGCACGAAAGACCTCGTTTCCAATTAAAACCAATTTTTCATTCGGACAGAGTCGGCTGGAAAGATGGAGGAAAAGAAAGCGTAAACTTTGGAGAGTGGCCTTTTGTGCCGGCGAGCGCCGTACTCCGTAATTAGTAGACTTTCAATGTGATAAACTTCGATATAAAAACGTGAATGCTCTATTCTGGAATGTAAACAGAGATTTCGGATGATTAAACGCGGTTATCGCAGATATGAGACGTTTGCATTATATGCGAAATGAGGCAGCGTGGGTATTGTAGTACAATGCGATAATGCACGGGTGCAGTTTGTGTCCTCACGCGATATCGCGTGGACATGTTTTTTGTTCACGCAATATTGCGTGAGACTGCCTTGTACACGTCGATAAAAACAATTGGTGCTGTTACTATAATGAGCGTTATGCCACGCGGTAACGCGTGAGTGTATGCACGCGATATCGCGTGATAATACATTCATAAGTATGCGAAGTAGCACAACTCCGACAGACGCTCTTATCACTTCCTCGGCCGGCGCGGCTGTGTGGTGGTGAATAAATATTCGGGTATGGGCTTCCGTCGCACCGTCTGTCTGTCGGTCCGATAAAGTGGTCGCGGCGAGCCGAGCGGGCGTCACGCGAGGCCCGCGCGCGCGCTAATTTATGGCGGGCGGAAGCAAGCGGGGGCGGGAGCGCCGCCCGCCTCAAGATGGCTGTCGTGCCGCTTCCGGCGTCGCGCCGCTTTCGAACGCCGCCTGATAAACGCCAACCGTATTCTTAATGCTGCCGCCCGTTAACTTACCGCCCCGACCTTATCGTCCGACGGCCGCAGCTGCCCCGATTCAAAGAAGCGACTCATATTTTTTACACGGCAGCGTCCTGACGTGGTTGCGATATGTGTACGCAATCTATATTGCGTATTCATACACGCGTAAAACTTCTAACAGTCTTCTGCCGATACAAAGTTCAGTCCATGCGAGCCGCTAAAAGCGCCATTCATCTACTATTTTATCGCCAGAAAAGATGCCGGCCGTGTTAAAAAAAGACACTTACAAAACAATACACCTACGTAAGTGTCAGCGATCTCCCTAATCCTGAATGTATAACTTAATTAACATCACGATAATGTGCGATTGTACTACGTCTTTACTAGGACATACTTAACAATGCATTAGTATGCATTGCCATATACATCACTAGCCTTACTACTTCGGAGAAGTTGTCAAGCCGAACGCAACCAAACAAAAGCAGCTGTTCGTAGCCGGCCATTTTGAATCAGAGAGGTTTATCGAGCTGATCGCAAAATCAACTAACTGTGTGCGGGCGACCATTTTGAAGCAGCGGTTCGTTATGTAGCGAATGATTTAAACCCCTCTTGAAATCATCTAATATGGGGTAATTGCTTTATAAACGCTAGACAATTGAGATTTTTTTCAATAAATAATCAGCGCACTCAGTTAAAACTGACCACCACGCTTCGAATAACCCACCGGCTTATATTCATGAAACGTTCGAATTAAGTGATTACCCAGTGCGCAGTGCAAAAGGAGGGCAGGGTGGGCAAAAGCGGTTAGCGGAACGGGAAGAAGGGCTCTGTTTGCGGTGCAGACATCCATGGTTAGGATCATCAATCTTTATCAGGGCAGCAGACGCGCGTAATGCCCTTCGCCACGGCACGTGTGATTTCCGCCATCGCCAGCGCCCACACCGACCTATCCGTTCTCCATTATCTATCTTCACCGCTTGCCATCTGAGATTGCATATTATCTTCATTTTGAGATATAAAGACAAAGGCTCGAGAAACATTTTATCGCATACATTATTGTAGTGCTGTAGTAGACTGGCGATAAAACTACCTGCGATGTCTGCATCTCCATCAATGCATTGCATAAAAACCCGCATTGTATACAGTTTAAATTTTTTTATATATTCTAAAGTGAATGAATACTCTTTCAATACACAGTTGAATATTGTAAGCTTTCAAGATTGTACAACGAAGTGTGCAAGTCCTCGCTTATCCCACGAATTGGTCCGATAAGCGTAATTTTAACTCACTGGATCGAATCAACACTTTGCTAATTTGAGCTCCCTTTATAGTTAGCTCCTTCCGAATGCGCGTACCAATTTTAAGTGTCGCTCGTAAAGCGCGCATATTTCATATTCGCACTATTAAAGTGGCTTAAGGAGTGCGCCTCGGGGCGGACGAGGAGACAAATTTTCACATTCATGCCCGCCGCGGACAATGTAAAGTAAGTGATGCAGGGCGACGTTGGAAAAGTGACAGTGTGTATTAATGGCGAACGATCTCGCGTAGCTCTTTTTAAACGAGGTAGGTGGTTCTCAACCCTTCTCAATCGAGCTTTCGAGAGAGCTTGATTGTTCCATGTCTATTTCACCTTAACCCCGATTTTCAATACTTTTTAACCCCGATTTTCAATATTGTAAACAAACACTATGCACATGTTCACGACACTATGATCTTTTATTTGAGAGCAATTTGAATTGCCGTTTTGTATGGAGAAGTACACCTTTAGCGGACTCACTAACGTTAGTTTATGGAAATGCATTGTTTTTAAAGAGCATTAAAATGCACAATTTTTTGAAAATGACGCCCGTTTTTTGGCCGATCCGATAGATAATCCCAACTCTATGTTGAATATCAGCCACTGACAAGCGATATTCAGCATCAAGAAGGCCCCGGAATGCAGCGATGTTTTCCTAAGTAGTGCTTGTCCTGTGGGACAGCATTGTTGGCTCTTGCACAACTTCTCTCCGCCACGAAATTCTTTATGCGAAACTTCACTTGCGTCTTTGTTATAGTTTTGTATTTATATAATAAGGAAAACACATATACAAACATACGTATGCATTGATAATTGTGTGCGTGTGTGTGTGTGTGTGCTGAGAGTCACATACACGGTGTCAGAGGATATATATTTTAGTTTTCACAGTGTGAGAGGATATCAATAATTACAATATGTTAGTGTCCACAGTATATACAGCTAATATTAATCTCTTAATTCAGATTGTTAAAAGGACTTTAGACACTGGTTGCGTGTATGAAATAATTCTTACATTGAAAATATACATATGGACATTTCCTATGTGTTTATTATATAGCTCACAGCAGTGAGTAGAATTGGATATATGGAGGGTAATTGTAAAGTCGGTATAGGTCATAATTTCTTGTGGTTGATAATGGAGCATTTTTATGATTTTTTTATTTTTTTATTTGCTTATATTTAAAGAATATACATAATATTTAAAGAATTTGGAGAAAAAGTTTATCCGCATACCTAGCTAGGTCTAAACGCGTATCTAGGGATGCTGATTTTGAGTTCTGGTATCGGCAAGCTGTCTCTTCTGATATTATGTAATATCTACATAGATTACTTTGTGGTTATCTAATTTATAAGAAAAAGATTTGATGATATTAGTTAGTAATAGTAAAAACTATAATTTAGTTAGTAAAATATATATATTTTTTTCAATTCTCTCTTTTTTTCAATTATTCAATTATATTCAATTAAAAAAATATTCATTTTAATTTCCCCTATAGACGCTACAATTAAAGACATACAACGCCTTTCAGTATTTTAAAAATTACATACAGTAATATTTAAATTATGCCTTTGTACTAAAGTGACCTTTAGTTATTTATACGTTGTACAGTTTCCTCACTTGTGATAATATTGATTCCCTGTCCTGATTATATACAATCTGCACAAAACTTTATTAGACTAAGGATAAACAGTTTCATGTGCAATCGTATACCGAACCTCTATCTCGCTCATCGTGAATGCAATTAATATTCAAGAGCGCCACACTCCGCTTTACCACTACTGAAAGTGTTACTGCCACTCACAGATCTGTGGTGCTGGTTGATGCAAAGACAGGTTGGTTTATATTTGATTCAACCTCCTACCTCCATCAGTAAAACTAGGCTCAATCCACCGTTTTGCAATATCATGCGATAACTCGTGTGTTTATAATTTCCTTTCACTCTATAGCACTGTTTGCTAGAGTGGAGACAGTAATGTTTGAGAAGGTCTGCAGGTAGAGGGGGTAAATACGTAGGTCCGCGGGGTGGCCAGATAGCGGGGTGCTCCGATATCGGCGGACGAGGGCGCTCCCCGATGAAAATGCATGTCATTTTGATTTATAGGTGCAATTATTATAAGTTCCCGGCGAAGGAGCAGCGGACGGGCGTTCAAAAAAGGCCCGCGGCGACACGACGGGCGAGCTGAAGAGAGAGAAAGAAGAAAAAATCGCGTGATTGACGACAACCTCTGGACGAATATTCACGGCGAGCATAATGAAAACGTTGTCGCATTATGCTTCACGGCGACGGAACAAAGATACGGAATATGGCGGAAATGCACGGGCGGACGATAGATGATGACGACGACGGACGGCAATCTATCATCGACGCGCCTCGGAAACGTTTATGTGGGGCTTATGCTGCAGCAGCGCGTCGTGCGATTTTATTCAATTTTACATGCTGCTTGATCAAAAAAAAAACTCGGGCGATATTGCGTGATAAACATTTGGCGCTCACGCCATATCGCGGGAAAAAACTACCAAACGACGCGACGCATTTTGTGACGCGAGTGCATTTTCCTGCGGGGCCGTCACACAGCAGAGCGTCGGATTAGCAATCTAATAAGGCCGTCATGAAAAGTTACGTGGCGACGTGCGCGCGGCGGTCGGGGATTATAATGCAGTCCGAAACGAGCCAAGTTTCGCGCCCGTCGTCGGCCAGCGGCTGAATAAAATTATGCCGAACGTCATTTACGGCAAAATCACGTCACGACCGTAAATTTCACACACTCGAGGCGTCCATCTGCAGACAATCGCTACTATCCGCCCGCGCACTACTACTTCATCACGGGATTTAATGTATTTCTAATGCACTGCTTCATATCATTTCCACATACAGTGCAGTGGAGTTCTCAGAAATCTGATCCGAAGAAATAATGATTTTGTTTCGATTTGCGAATGATTCACGCAGTCAAAGGCTTTTATAATTTATTTTTTTATTTTTCAAATTTACAAGTGTAACAATTTACAAGTCATACTAGTTACAATAGTTACAACTTACCAGTAATAACATAAATGAACTGCATCCTGTTATAAGGAAGACAATTTATTTTAATTATAATCATCATAAGATCTATTAAAATTATCGTATTTGTAATAAAATTATCGTAGTTACCTACCTACATATAATGCAAAAATAATCGCATGAAAAATATCAATAAAATGGTGGACATATTTTAAAAATAAATTATGGTTTTTTATCGATGGACATTATTATTACCTTCTGCGATTTAGTAAACGTGAACCCAAACTTTAGTTAAATATCTAAAAATACTAGTGCTCAATTGAATGTAGTCATAAGTTTTCCAGTACAATGCAACATTTTAACAAAATTCGCAAATCAGCAAATGAAACCTGCATCACGAAATTGGCACATCTAAACAATACTTGGGAATAATTCGATTGTAATACCTACATGACCGACACAAGTGTTGATTTTGCTCCTTGTAAAAAAATAAATGTCGTGGTTTTTTATTAAGTAAACATTGTCATAGTTCGTGTATGTTGAGTCTGTATAGGGGAGTAGTTACTGTTCTCTTACTATCGCGCAAACTATAGTGCAGCCAGCACTATAGTGCCATTTTTAGTATAAAGGGCTTGCTATATTTAAAGGAAAACGCCGCCTAGCTGGCTTGCCGCACCTGAACGCAAATCACACCATCCGAAAGAGCGCCCCACAGTGAGAAAAAAGTTTTAGGTGACAATTCGAAAAATATATCTTTTGTGAGATAAAGACCGTATTCAGATACTAGGTATAAGAATATCCCAGTTGGAAGGTGCCAATGCGAGAGGCGAACCCGCCAACCCAGGACGTTATAACGTCTTTTCTCCCATGGGATGAGACGCAGCGACTTTTGGACATACACAATCCACAGTCAAGTTACGTCGCCAACAACCCTTATGTGAGGCACTGGGAAGTGCCACCCAGTGGGGTGTCCTCACGCCCTTACTACCCGATTTGGACGGATTTCTCCATCCTCCAGTCTGGTCACGGATTCGAGGTCGCTTGCGCGGTCTCAACCTGGTGTAAGGGGCAATTTGTCACTCGAATTTATCGCGGATCCGAGGCGTTATTTTCCCGTCAATTTCACCCGGTATCGGTGCAGCCAACGGATCGTTTCTAAGGATAGACGACATCAGGTCAATATCTACATATGAAACGTACACTTCCAGACTACCCTGGTCAATTTCCGATTACGCAGCGTGGCCAGTTTGCACTGGCAAACTGGTCAGTGCATCAACCGCCAAGTATCGCCCGAGGTTTTTCTGCGATCCACACTCCGATCCTAACTGTCCATGGCTGCAGTTTACAGACCGAATGCATTGGTCACGGCGGCCCTTCTAGGTTAAGTATCTCTGTCTCTCTTCGAGGAGGCTACCAGATAGGTAGCATTATTACCTATATAT